>CANNZV010001352.1:406330-461026 GCA_947561585.1 Caprella mutica
TATTATAATCATTTGATAAAACATATTTTAATCCGTTAGATAAAACATATTTTAATCCGTTAGATAAAACATATTATAGTCAGTTAGATAAAATATATTATAATCAGTTTGATACAACATATTATAATCAGTTAGATAAAACATAATATAGTCAGTTAGATAAAACATATTATAATCATTTGATAAAACATAATATAGTCAGTTAGATAAAACATATTATAATCAGTTAGATAAAACATAATATAATCAGTTAGATAATTTGATACAACATATTATAATCTAAAGAAATAAGTTTAACTTATTTTAGTATTACTTAAAATGTGTTTCTCTATTGTATTAGGTTTCTTTAATTACCTATGTTATCTGTTATAATAAATGATTCACCAAACTTACAAAATAGTCAAGTTACCCATAGAATATGTTCTACTTTTTTTTTATTATTTCTCATCATATATATTGTCTAACATACTCCATTTTTAATAATGAAGAGAAAAACAAGGGTGGTAATAAATTAATTCTACTATATAAATACAAAATTCTTCTATCTAGGATACAGAAATGAATAAATATCACCAATGTTACAATTAATTAAATATACAATGTACTCAGAAAAAACTATCTACATATAAAAGAAAGAAATCATTTTAAAATAAATAATTCTGTAGAAGCCCCTTGTGAATTTAATTGGGGCTTCTGTTCATAAATTAAAATAGATTTGCAATGTTCTCAAATCGTAACTATTGCAGGTTGATAAAATTTTGAAATCTTTTTCTTAAATCTGATGATTATTATCATATGAATGGTTTAAAATTTTGCTCTTTTCTTGATTAGTTAAAACAGTAAAGGGGTTTCTGAAGGAAACCCCTCTGTGTTGACAAACTCGAACCTTTAATTGTTTCCTTGTCTCGCCTATGTAGGCCGCGGAGCACTGTCCGCAAGTGAATTTATAAATGACGTTGGAAACAAGTAAAGGTGGGAGTTTGTCTTTATACTTAAACATATTGCCAATAGTGTTAGAAGAATTGAAAATGAATTTAGGGTCGATCTGAGGATAAAACTTACTAATTAAAGATGTTAATTTACGTTTGAGGACATTGGAATAATGGCCTAAATATTCTAACTTAACATAAATTGGTTTCCTAGAACAAGTTATTTTAGAAGGAGGTGGATTATATAAATTATCTATGGTCTTCCTAAACATACTATCTATAATTTTGCTTGTGAACTTATTTTTCAAAAAATAATCCCTAAGATAAGACAATTCATTTTCAAACAACGCTACATTAAAACAGATCCTAAAGGCCCTATGAACTAAACATTAAATAATATTGAGTATAAAACTAAAAGGAATAAAATAATTAAATTTCATACCAATGCCAGTGAACGTTTTCTTGCGATATACAGAAGTAGTAAATTTATCATTTTCTCTACTTATCAAAACGTCTCCATTTTTATAGTCACTAGTGTGACTGAACCTGTTGTTCAGTCAGTGAGAGTTCAATTAATATAGCTAATGGGATTAAAGCTTGTCGCCCACCTCATCGGATCGGAAACGACGCGGAAGCTCACGAAGCCTCGGAACGGACACGACATGACGTTCGTACGCACACCAGTTCAGATGACTTCGGAAGAGAAACGATGCCGACAGCCGACATCACAATACTTATAAGAATATAACAATTAAGAGTTAAAATTTATCGATCATGACAACTATTTTATACGATAGGTATTTGATAAAAAAAATTCGGTAGCATCGTTGTTGTTTTTAATTTTCAGTTCGAATCTCTCTAATTTATTATCATACAAGTGTACTTCCCCATTAAAATTAATGTTTTTTTCCCCAAAAAAATACAAAAAAATATATGTTGAAAACAATATATATAAAAAAGATATGTTGGAAATATAAAAGCGAAAAAAAAATTATTTAAAAAAAATTAGTTAGAAACATATAAAAAAATGTATATAAAAAATCATGTATAAACAAATGTATGCAAGTACAATTTATATAAATAAAATGTATGCAAATAAAATGTATGCAAATAAAATGTATGCAAATAAAATGTATGTAAATGAAATGTATGTAAATGAAATGTATGTAAATGAAATGTATGTAAATGAAATGTATGTAAATGAAATGTATGTAAATGAAATGTATGTAAATGAAATGTATGTAAATGAAATGTATATAAATGAAATGTATGTAAATGAAATGTATGTAAATACAATTCATGTAAATACAATTCATGTAAATACAATTCATGTAAATACAATTCATGTAAATACAATTCATGTAAATACAATTCATGTAAATACAATTTATGTAAATACAATTCATGTAAATACAATTCATGTAAATACAATTCATGTAAATACAATTCATGTAAATAAAATTCATGTAAATAAAATGTTATTCTTCTTAGTTATTTCAATAACTTCTCGTGATCTGATTTATAATCATTAAAGTTAATTGAATGAAACTAATTGACTATGTATTAATATCAACGTATTCATCACGCAGTAGGATATTAACAGCTATTCCAATATTCCATCTTCATTCCAGTCTCTCCGAACACCGTTCTGCACATGCGCAATCTCTCGGATGCATCAGAACTATCAGAAAAATATTCTTTCAAACATATCCGCGTCGTTTCCGTTCCGATCCGACGCGTCGTTTCGTTTCCGATTCAAGCAGGTGGGCGTTAGCACGTTCAAATGTATGGTTTAGATTTTTGTCTGATGCTTCGTGTCCGTTCCGATGCGTCGTTTCCGATCAGGTGGGCGACAAGCTTAAGATTACATTCAAATGCATACATAGAAATTAGAATATATACAATATATTTAATTAATCAAAAATTATATTTCTTATTCTATATGGACAAAACTCTTATATCTTTATTAAATAATTTTCGTGTGACCCCCGTAGTCATAATGCTGCATCAAATTATTAGTTTTTCTTTTCTATTACTGTTTCTTTGATTTTTCTCTTATTTACACCAACTTTATGAAGCGCTGTTGATAGAATGACTGTTTAAACCATTTTGTGACGGACAGAGACGGACGGACGGACGCGGCTCTCATTATAGTATAGATTCGATTTGCGAAGTTACCGACGTGTTTCTAATTATTACATAATAACTACCTATAAGTTATTATGTTTCTCATATCGTCCTTTCTTTTACTTAAACAATTTCAAAAGTAATTATACTAAATAGTTCAAATTGCTTCATAATTACTAATATTTCATCATAAAATTAGTTACAATTAGTATTTAGTTAATTATTGAAATGTATTTTACAATATTTTATCTGAATTAGAGTCATAGCTAGTTGATTGCTGAGAAACTCTTATGTATTCGATAGAAATAGTTCACTAATATACAATTTTGGAGGGTTCCTACCACAGAACATTGAATAAGAAGAAGCTCAGATCGAACGAGTACTCAGTCGTAAAAATTCAACCAATCACGTCCATTGATCGCTGACGTCACTATAAACGCTCTCTCGAAAATAGTTTGAACGTTCATTCTACCTCAGCTCATTGTCTTTGCTGGGAGTCATATCTTCCTACCAAATTATGTACACGATTTTCTATATTCTATAAAATGAAGTCTACATAAAAGTTCAAAACTAATAATGGAATAACTATTTTAGACGTGGAAGGGTCATTAACTTTATTTTTATGTTCATTTATTTTGTTTTTGTTTGATAGGACTAATGGAAGGTTTTTTCTATTAAAGAAACATTTTTCTTCGGGAGTTTATATTTGACTTACATTATTATAATTGATGTCACATCATTGTTCGTTGTCACAAATTAAAGTGAATAGTAAAGTGAATTTATCGGATTATCTTCAAAATACAATGCAACATTAAGAAATGGCTCTTATATTTCGGAAATGTATCATCCAAAAACCCGGTTGCCCTTTTTTTAATCAAACTGTACAGTGTATACCATTTTCTATTCAGTCCTTTTCCTTAAATATGGAGTTCATTCTTTTATTCTCTTTCCAACATTGTTTCACAGCATTATTCTGCAATTTTTATATTCAATATTCATATATTTTGTACATTCGGCATTTTGTCCGTTAGGCATATTTTCAGAAGGCATTTTGTCCATTAGTCATTTTGTCCGTTAGTTATTTTGTCCGATAGTCAATTTGTCCGTCCGCCATTTTTCCGTTTGGCATTTTGTTCGTTAGGCATTTTGGCATTCTGTCCGGGTACCATAAATTACGACGCCCAACATATATAGGGAATCTGTATCGTATCGACGCTTAATTATATATCTAATATATTTCTAAATGACAAAAGTAATTATTTTACAAATTAAAGTTGAATGTAGTTACTTCAATTGAATATAGTGTAATGTTCGGTTAGGTGGATATCAATTTGATAAATATTACATGATTTTATATACAAATTAAATGGGAATAAATGATGTGGTGTGTGTGGGACTCGAACTCTCAGACTCGCGTCTCGTAGCATTATTAAATTAATTCAGGTTTAATATTATAAGTGGCTCTGAGACACTCGAATATTCTAGTGTAGTGACTATGCAGTGAATTGACATCAGGTTTCGATTTATTTCGATATATAATTCAGATTTTATCTCACAAAATTCGGTGAATTATGAATACATTTTAAACGGAAATCAGTAATATAATAGATACCTAATTATTGGTGTTGTTTCGATACATTCAGGTGGATATCGGAATTGATCATAAGCTATTCAGAAAAGTTTAGGTATCTATTATAAAACGGGAATCAGTAGTATTAACATTTAATTGCAGGTGTTGTTCTGATATGCATTAAATGATTTCTGATTAGAAAATAAACGATGCGGATCAGAGTGAAGATTTTTTGATACTACACTGAAAAAAAAGAACGAGTCAAATTGACTCGAAATTTGAGTTTTTAGTTTGTCCCAAAACCGGCTCAAAAATGTGAGTCAATTTGACTCATTCTAACATTTTACTCAAAAACAAGAGTCATATTGACTCCTAATTCATAGCAGATTGACTCAGGTAGAGTCAATCAAGAGAAGAGAGTCCAATATTGGTGTTTTGCAGCCTTGACTCAAGCTATGAGTCAGGTTGACTCGCAATGTTTTCTCAGTGTGAAGGTAAAATTAATTAGATTTCTAAACAGCTAACTGCTTTAGATATCGAATCTATTTGGACATGTTTGCTGGGTTTGTTTTGTTTGAGAAATTTTCCTCCAATATGTTCTGCCTCATTCCTGCTGCTGTGGTAGTGGGATGGATGTCAGAGGATTATTTGGCCTGTCTTTTAGGAACAGATCTGGACGTCATCCAAGACATGCGGCAATGAATTATGTGATGAAACAGACCTTGCAGAGAGCAGAGGTCCACAGTGCTTGAGCCTCATGGACTTTTCAAAGGTCCATGCACCCAGATGGTGTTACTGACCTTACTGTGTTTCCTTAGAGGAATGGGAAGAGTCTGAATTATGATTGCACATGCGTCGACAAATTTGCCGAAACGCACCTGTTTATTTCGAATCAGCTTCCCGGTCTGGAGAGAACCATAAATTTCAGAAATTATCAGCCCTTGGTGATACTTACATATTGTTATTGAGACCAAAGGACTGTACGATAGTAAGACCTCCTCAATCATGAAGGCCATATAGAGAACGAACGATCCAAGAGTGGTTCCACCAGCGAATGACTCTTGCGATCCAAAGAGGGAATGCCTTTAGCATCTTCTCACCTGGAAGGAAGTTTATCGGGTGGTCAAGTTCACCCCTTCCGGGTGTCCTCACCCCCAGTCGTAAGTTCTTATAGTAATTTCCTCTTCTGTAAAGACTATAGCTATTCTTCTTGTTTTTATTGGAAAAGTGGTGTCATTTTTAAACTTAAAAAAGGTAGGTTTTACGCACAGATCTAATACTATTTGCATTATGTTTTATTATAAAAATAAACTCCCACTTTTATTTTTTCCAACGTCATTTTTAAATTCACTTGTGGACAGTGATACGCGGCCTGTATAGACGAAACAAGGAAACTAAAATTTCTGGTTAGAGTCTGACTCCTTCAGAAGCCCTTTCACAGTTTTATCAAATATATTAAAAATATACCATTCTTTTATAATAACTAGGGTTGAACAATATGCACTGCATATTATGCAGTGTATGCACATAAATATTTAATGCATATTCGCTTGATATATGCATTTCCATAAAGTGCATATACATTTTATAAAACGCATATGCATTTATAAAATGCATATGCAAAATATATGCAACAAATAATTTTGATTGAAAAAAACATTATAAGTATGGATTTCTTGAAATAGGCTGTTACTAAGAAACTCATATATTTTAAATATTTTTTTTATTAAATGTAAAAAATATTTAAAAACTAAGTGGTAAAATAAAGGATGTTAATTAATATTTTTTAATTGAAGATAATTTCAATACATTGAAACACTTCTTACAAAGCTGTTTTCAAGTACATTTATCAAGTCTTGAATATGAAGAATCTAGTATACAGGTAATTAAAGCTCGTACAGCGAACAATCTTTTAACGGACACCCCCTAACAAATACAAAAATTATACGTTCTTCTGGCCATGCAACTCCTAAAACAACCTCTTTAAATTATATAGTTTAACTAATATTCTATTCGTCTACCCATTATTTAGTCGTATACAGTATGGGCCACACAAATGTTTCCGCTTTTTCAAATACTTGTAAATTGTTAACCAATGGACAAAAAAACTGTATCTAGGTCTCTTTTTCTCCGTCTCTTATTGTACTATTAACAGGTAAAAACAATTTTTAACTGATGGACATAGTTTAAGAACAGGTAAGCAAAGAGTGAGGGTGATCATTTTTGTCATTGCGCAAAGGTTATTCTTAGAGTTAACTCTGTGATTTTACTTACTAAAAGGCAATGAATAAGAGAAAAAAATTATAATGATAGACATTATAATACAGGGTGCTTACACTTGTATTTTGATTTATGGACTCTAGATAGGATCATAGGAGTACTTTGTATTTAAATAGTAGAAAATAAGATATATTTAGGTTTTCCTGAGGATGATTTTAAGTGAAAAGCGAAAACTCGACTGAAATATGGCACATTGTATTACCTCCTTTGCTTTTCTATTATAATTTAATATTTATAACCTAGGAACAAATCTATTACAGGCAAAACAACTTTGGAAATTGTAGATTGTTGTTGCATTGTATCTTATTAGAGGATGAATAATAATATTTATATGTCTTAAATTGCCTTTTATTAATAATTACCTTCATTCCATTAAAAAGGAAATGCATAAAACATACTGTAACATAAAATAGAAAGTTAAAATGCTAAAACTTATAAGTTAATATAAGGGAGACATTTGCAACTGAAGAAAATTTGGCAACATCATTATTACTTTTTCTTGAGAAATCTAAATTAATGATATATTCTTGTGAAACTTTAATAATTTGAATAAAAAATGTTCCCTTCAATTTCTATGAGAAGCTTTTTAGTTTCAATTAATTGCACTTGATAAAAACATAGATTTCTATTCTATTGCATCCGCTAGTTTGTTGTACTGCACACTTCATGATTATTTAATGACCTGACAGGGGAGGGGGGTTTGGGGGGTGGCAATTTTTTATTGTTCAATATGCTTTATTTACCTGTGATTACAAGAATATCATAAAAAATCTCATTATTATACACTCAAATTAATTAGGGACATTAAGAGTTGAGGAAAATCTCTAAATTATCATTCACAGCAAATCTTATGAAGTGTGACTAAAGGGAATAACTCTAACATTTAAAATGTCCAAACTATAAACAGTAACAAATGAAAATAATAGACAGTTGCCAACTAGTCCTTAAATGACACTAACATTTACAAACTCTAACCAACTAACAAAGACTCGGTGACATTAATGAAAATAATAGACAGTTGCCAACTAGTCCTTAAAGACTCAGTGACATTGCTGCGTCAGCAAAATGAGAGCTGCTGAAGAAATCAGGAGAGTGGGAAGAGATGTGGCCAACAGCATGGAGAAACCCTGTGGAAATAATGAAAACATGATGATATTTAATTAATTATCAGGGGATTAACGTCAGGAACCAAAGACCATACGTCAAAAGAAAAATAAATGCAAGGGACTGGAAAAAGCAGTCAGAAAGGTTGTCACCTAACATCCGGTGACAATTTTCATGGATGCAGAAAAGCTCCTCTAAGATGGTATAAAAAATGTCATTTAGCCTTCAAGCGTGGTGAAGCTACTACATGTGATATAACCCAGTAAACATTGAACTTACGGGCCAACGTTGGTAAAATAAAGGCACGATCGGTTATTGGCACGCCAGTGCTATTATACACTGTGCCAATGTAAGGTAAGCAACACTGGACTGACGGTTGCCAAACAGCACTGGGCCAATGAAGGAAAACATTGGTTAACCACTCTAGTGATTTTTTGATGTACCAGTTTGAAAGTAGCTTATGGAAAGGGGAACTGTTACCATTACGGTATAAGTGCTTCTCTATTAATTAATTACGACTACTATTGAAAGATGCGGAAGAATTGACTGATTATGCGACAGTTAACATGCGGCAAAAAATGTTTTTACCTTGCATCCAAATTTGGAAGGAATTTACTACAAGAACATAAGCTGCATGCGTGCCCGCATACCATAGAGTTAAATGCTGTTTTAAAGTCATAAAATAATTGCTGCATAGCAAACAATGCTCGTGTGTTGACTGCCATAAGTCACTTTAGGTGACTTGCCAGTACTGGGCCGGTGTACACAAGTTTGATGTGACATGGCCAGATCAGTGCTGGTACGGTAGCAAAACCGGCAAGGCACATTGGCCCAGTGTTTAGTCATGAATTGCACCAACGTTAGTCCAACTTGGTAATGTTTACTGGGAATGAGAATACAGTATACTCCTCTATAGTGAATGAGTTAGGAGGTAACTACCCCGTATAGTGAACATATTTTCTTTCAGTGTGCGATGAATTACTATCAGTTTTAGAACACTGAAGGCATTTTATGGCAAACTAAAGAAAATTTGTTTACTATACGGAGTAGCTACATTTTGAGTCACTCACTCACTCACTATAGAGGAGTTCTACTGTATAATAAAAAGAAATGTCCTATATACTGACTGTAGGCAGGGCAGATCTGAGGAGAGTGGAGTAGACCATGGGCAGAATGGGTCTGTAGATGGAGCACACTGTGAGTACAGCGAGCAGAGGTCTCTGTGCAGAGTCTGACGCAGTGCGTGACCACAAGTACACGAGTGCAGTGAGAGCCAAATGGTGCACCAGGATGACATTGGCCTCCAGGCTGCTGATGATGTACTGCCAGTCAAACTGCAGCCCCCTGGCTCCCACCCACAGGGGCAGCACTTTACTCAGCACTAAGTCTGCTGCTGACCAGCCCAGACCTGCTATCAGCACCTGAAAAACACGACAAATTAACGGTAGAAAAAATGGTAGGTAATTGAGACTAAGATTGAAGTGATTCACTATACAGTAGAACTCCTCTATAGTGAATGAGTTGGGATGTAACCAATATAGAGAACAATTTTTAGTTTGCAATGAATAGCTATCAGTTTCCTAAAAATGGCAGATATTCATTGCAGACCAAAGAAAATATGTTCACTATACAGGCTAGATTCTAACTTATTCACTAGACAGTATTTCACTACAGAGGAGTTTTACTGCAATAAATTTAGCAAGAGTTAATTAGAGGTCATAGCACTGATACCAAAAAGAAATTAAGTACAAGGGACTAGTAGAAGCATTGAGAAAGGAAAGTGGTTCAAAGTCACCTACCAACAGTCAGTGTGATGCTCATGGAGTCATAAAAGTTACTCAGCAAATACCTAAAGTCACCGACTTTAGTGTAACTACAGTCACTGACTGACTTTAGTGTAACTACAGTCACTGACTTACTTTAGTGTAACTACAGTCACTGACTTACTTTAGTGTAACTACAGTCACTGACTTACTTTAGTGTAACTACAGTCACTGACTTACTTTAGTGTAACTACAGTCACTGACTTACTTTAGTGTAACTACAGTCACTGACTGACTTTAGTGTAACTACAGTCACTGACTTACTTTAGTGTAACTACAGTCACTGACTTACTTTAGTGTAACTACAGTCACTGACTGACTTTAGTGTAACTACAGTCACTGACTTACTTTAGTGTAACCAGAGGCAGACACTTTTCTCAGTACCATAGCGAGTCCTATCACATCACCAAAATCTAGAGTAGTCTTGAAAATTTCCTGAAAAGAAAGTTATTTAGTGTTCAAATGTTATAATAGAATATGAAATGGAGTGGTCAATATCAATCAACACAACTAACTTATATACAAAATAATCATTAAAAAGTAGATTTTCCTCTCATAAGCAAATGAACTTCAAGAAACGTATTTCAAAATAGAAATTTTATAGATTGTTCATCATTTCAAATATCTTGACATTTTTATTGATGATAGACTAACTTTTAAAGAGAATTTATCTTTTCATGTAATAAGCTAAGCCAAGTGAAAGGTCTTTATATGCAGCACCCCTCATTTTAACTGAAAATCTTTATTTTTAATGTAAAATTCCCTGGCCTACTCCCTTTTTATAGCTACAACCTATAGCTAGCTAATAGTACATGGGAAATCTTTCCGCAAACTGACCCAGCCATTGAGAATTATTTTAAACAGTAGGTTAAAAACTATATTGAATATAAAAAGGTTAAGAAAGGTATATTTTACTGAACAAATAGGTATTAATTTATATAAAAATTTGAATTAATAAAAATATGACTATCTAGCTACATGATTAGTGATTATATTTCAATCAAATAATTTTTAGCAATGTCCTATATTTCAACAGTGACATTTTTAACATCTACTTTAGAGAGATCAACTCGTTTTAATGTACCTAAATTTAGAAAAAACGCACAAAGAAATATAATTGTTTATAGGGCTATTTATCTTTTTAAAAAGGAACCCAAAAATTTGAAGTGCCCCATGTAGGATTTTAATCTTATAAAGAGTAGCTACTGCGTGAATAAAAATACTAATTAGCAAATTAATTTAAACTAGCTACAGTATAATTAATTTTTAATATCAACAAAAGAAGCTTTTTTTTTATGTGAATGTAGCATTTTGAATTAGCTGAAAAATATATTTCATTTTTATAATGAATGAATTTCTTTTAATATTTGTAATTCAATTCTGTTGGTGAAAGGATATTATGATCACAAATATTAAAATAAATCATTCATTAGACAAAAAAAAATATAATTAAACACAAACCACTTACTGTGATGAGAGAGCTTCCCCCAGGACCAGGTAAATCGGCAGGAAAGAAAGTAGCTAGGAGTAACATTTTGCAGAGTTGTGTCACTAGGTACATACCTCCCACCTGAGCACACTTCCAAAAAGCTCCATACTCTGACCTGTAAAAGAGGAATGATTAGCTACTCTTTCTGGAGAAACACCTTCCCTAGCTAGATAAAATTTTAGAGAAAAGTAACCAATGATAAGTTCTTATGGAGATTAGGTATCACTATTTTAGAAATTTTAGTAATTGTCCCTATCGACTATGAGGTGATACAGAGACATGAAGAGTTGTAGAGACAGAGTTATAGAGACAGAGACATGAGTTATGGAGACAGAGACATGAAGAGTTTTAGCTACCTATTTATCTTCCATCATTTGAAAGAAGATGGACTTTCTTTGAACTTTGACTACAAAAATGACAACCATTAGCTACATTAAATTTCATTAACAAGTTAGCATTCTACCAATAGCTAAAACAAATAACATTTATTTACATCTTGGGTGAAGTGTATTCTTTTATATCATAGAAAAGTAGCTATATGAACATAGTTGAAAATTCATTAAATTCTCTACATAGCTAAATGAAAATATTTAATGTAGAATTAAAATACCTACAAAGAAGCTGAAATGTATAGGTAGTTAGTAATTAAATAATTAGATTTCATGTAGCTACATTATGCAAAGATAAATTTCAATGTTCCATATCATAAAAGATATTCAGTTAAAATCAAATAAAAAGAACATATTAATGTAGTGTAACTGTAATTATCAGATGCTTAACTTCACAGATTGTTGAATGAAAAAGTTTTAATGATCATTTTTTAAGACATTTTTCTATAGGTAAATAGGCTTTTTTTTCTTTCATGATTCGAAATATGGATCCATCCAATAAATCAGAGCTTTCCTTTCCTATAAGTCAAATTAAACTTAAAAGTTTATTGACTCACAGTTCAAAGTATTTGTAGACAAGCACATACGGTCCATAAGCCAAGGCAAGGCAGTTAGCCAAATGGTAATATGTCATTATTTAAAAAAACACTATTAATCTGAAAGAAGGCATCATTAAAACAAAATTACAATACTGAAGTTAAATCTCTTTTTAGTGATTCATCTTCACAGTTTGAATGAGTAATTTTTTTATTCCATCAGCAAACAATCCTGACTTCCATTTGTATTTTGTGCATTGAACTCAACTGACATTAGGTTGTAAGCAATCTTGAAGTATCTTTTTCATTTATGGTCAGATTTTTATAGACTTAGCAGATCTCACTTTTCTTCCCTTCATTCTTCTCTTCAATTCACAATTTGGATGGATGAAATCAGTCCTAAAAAGACAAAGATTTATAAATTTTAAGATGTTAATGATCGCAAATAAAAAGTTACTTGGAAAACATCAAAGTTTTCGGGAAAGAGCGATGGAATACCGGGCCACAATACCCCACCCCGGTTGACGCTATATACATTCACTATCAGAGTATCAAAGATATTTATGTAAGAATAACATTTTATACTAATAAAATGATGATCTACACGATGCAAATGTTCATTTATGATCAACTGACCATATATTTTTGCACGCGACACACCTCTCCCGAACGCATATCAGGACATACTGACCATGTGCACATGTCTAAAATTATTTACCACCCTCTCTCCTAAAACTCCAATAGCACCCACTTTTGAGTTTTGACCCCCATTACGTGATAGAGATTGATGAGACGATTCTGGTGGTATAAGCCTGCCAGACTGCAGAATATGGAACAGTTTTCCAAGACTCTCTGCGAGAAATCTGAGCCCTATTTTAGAAATTTTATATCTCTGCGGGAGATCTTGAATTAATTCCCATGTAACAATTAATTTAGCTACGGGAGATTCTGAATCTGCTACTAAGAGTAACTGCCTCTCAAATTAAAATCACTGAGGGAGAAGCCGAGAAGAGTTTTAGTCTTTAACCAGTTTGTATTTGGTGCAATGAACTCCTCTGACTTTTTCAAAAATCTGAGAAATAGCTGCCAACATTTTTCATCAATTTGTCTAGTCCTCCAACATTTTTCCAGTTACTCCTCCAAAAATTAATGGTAATATAGGAATTAATTGCTAAATATCCTTCGACATTGCAGGAATTTTTAATTAGAGAAATTGAATATCTCCTGACATATCATTGGAATTTACCACCAAATACAATCAGGAGAAGAAAATGGTTTATTAAACTTAATTAATGAATGTTACTGCAGGAGAAATGGTTTATTAACACGTTGGCGGTCCATGACGTCTATAGACATCATCATCTTGAACAATTGATGCCACCTTCAATACATGTACTTTTGGTTTTTCCATGAAGATATGCTTATTTGCTACTGAAAGCTGAACAAAATGGTCACTGAGTGGACTGGGGCAGTGCAGTGGCTATGTAATGAGGTTTGATTTCAGATAGGTATCTAATGTTTTGACCGTTCAGTTTGTTTCAGAAGTAATTTAATAACAATTAAGTGTGACTACCTAGAAATATAAGTGCACGCTGCACACATCTGAAGACTGAAGTTATGTGAATAATGTCATGTCTGTGATGAATATATATCATTTCAGGGAACTTCTACTTTCTAGCGCACGCCATCAATTCATCAAATAGTTAATATGACTTTGAGCCAGATTGCAGGAACTGGTAAAGTGTTCTCCAAGAAATCCTCCATTTTGGCTTCTGTTATCAGTAAAATACAGTAAAATATAGGAGAAATTAAGGATTGTTCACACAGAAAATGTCAAAAATGTCCCATATTCTGCAGACTGGATTTTGAGCATTCATGGCGCCCAAGTAATAAAGCATGTCCAAACTCGCCATTTTAATGGCGAGTTTGTGACAGTCATTTTGAGCCCTCCAATTGCAAATGGCGAGTTTTTTCTATTTTTCTCTTATGCTACAATGTTATTTTGGAGAGAATTAATGATAATTTGATCATTTTGGAGAGAATTTGTTGAATTTTGGAGAGAGCTGGAGAGACAAATGGTGAGTTTATGAGACATACTATTTTACTTGGCATGGCACATGGCAGATATTACATTTTTGGCCAAAGATTCCAGTGTGGATTGTAGCACTAGCATAGGAGAAAATTGGATATTTCTTTCCATTTGTAATAGAAGATCTCAAAATAACAGTCACAAACTCGGATTATATATGATATTTGGACATGCTTTATTTTATTACCTGGCTGCGTGAGTCTGTGAGAAGATTTACCAAAATTGAAAGAATGTTCTTGCAGGACCAGTCTGCAAAAGAAGCATGAAGTTGTGAAGTTTATCTGGCGACTGTCCAAGTAATAAATCATGTCCAAACTCGCCATTTTAATGGCGAGTTTGTGACAGTTATTTTGAGCCTTTCAATTGCAAATGGCGAGTTTTATCTATTTTCCTCCTATGCTACAATGTTATTTTGGAGAGAATTTATGAAAATTTGATCATTTTGGAGAGAATTTGTTGAATTTTGGAGAGAGCTGGAGAGACAAATGGTGAGTTTATGAGACATACTATTTTACTTGGGCGACTGTTGAGGCCTTGAAATTAGTCTCCTAAATTATCTGGCGACAATTTAATTAATTCCTATGTTTACAGTTTATTTGTTATTATTGGAGAGTATTTTGAGATTTAAGGCCATTTTGGAGAGAAAATTGAAAATCTTTAGAGAAATTGCTCCAAAAAATCTGGAGACAAATTGTGCATGCTTGAAGCTTCCCAGTCTGCAGAATATGGAACATTTTTCCAAGACTCTCAGCGGGAGTTTTTGATTGAATTTTTAGAAATTGGAGATCTGTGCGGGAGATGTTGAATTAATTCCTATGTTACCATTAATTTAGCTGCGGGAGATTTTGAATTAATTCCTATGTTACCAACTTACCATTAATTTAGCTGCGGGAGATTCTGAATCTGCTACTGAGAGTCAGAGAGTAACTGTCAGTGTCTCTCAAATTAAAATCTCTGCGGGAGAAAAGACACATTCTGCAGGCAGCAGACTGGCATGCTTCGCAGTCTGCCAGTCTGTATTTGGTGCACAGAAACCCACTGACTTTCTCAAAAAGCTGAAAAAAATCCACTCAAATATTTCAATTATTTGGCTGATCCACCAACAGTTTCTCAATTTTTCCACTGAAAATTAATGGTAACATAGGAATAAATAGTTAGAATTCCACCGACTTTGCTAGAATATTATTTACAAGAGGGAAAAAATTCCACCGACATGTCAGTGGAATTTACCATGAAATACAGACTGGGCAGTCTGGTTGCAGGAGATAGTTTATTAAAAATTAAAATTGAATCTTGATTAGTGATTACCATTTACCAGACTGTAGGAACTGGTAAACTGTTCTCCAAGAAATCCTGAATTTTTGCTTCTGTTCTCAGTAAAATACATGTAAATATAGGAGGAAATTAAGGATTGTTCGCACAGAAAATGTTAAAAATGTCCCATGTTCTGCAGACTGGCAGTTGATTAGTGATTAATGAATGTTCCTGTGGGAGAAAGTTTATTAAACTTGATTAATGAATCATGAATGTTCCTGTGGGAGAAAGTTTATTAAACTTGATTAATGAATCATGAATGTTCCTGTGAGTCGTGAAGAGGAATGGCTCATTAAACAGTTTAAACTTAATTAATGAATCATTGAATGTTCTTGTGAATTAGAATTTTTTATTTGCAGGAGAAAATTCAGTTACCTCTAGGCTCTCACAAATCACAATTAGCTCCTCCAGTCCACCACAAAGTTACTGGTAACCCAATCAATCACATTGATTATATGGATCATCCTCATCGACTTCGACGCTAAATGATTAAATCTGTAGATAATAAAACAGAATCGGACCGGTGAATCTGATAAACAGAAAAATAAAGTAACATTAATAGCATTAGAGCCTCTAAGCCTAATAGTTCATTATTAAGATAAGCCAATCATGATTTGGTAATATCCATAAATATTCAAGTTGAACGAAGTTATGAAATATGAACCAATATCTGATTGGGATTTAATAGATAGTCAAGTGTAGGAACCGGCACTAGGCTACACGTAATTAAAATTTAGGAGTGTTTACCTGGTGAATTAAGTATAAAATCCGGAACACTAGGGTAAGGTCCGAATTACCGAACGATTCCACATTTTCGATCTTATGAGAACCATGAATAAAATAGTTAGTAACTATTTAATTCATGATGAGAACAAAGTAAGTATCATTAATAAACTAGTAAGTTATTTCAAAAATTAACCATGATACCTGCAAGTATCATTCATGCCAACTAAAACAAAAGTAGCCTATAATAATTAGTTTTTTTTTATTTTGCATGATCGATAATGTTGATTGGTTAGCCATAACGATTGTTGCGACCTGATTCAAATTAGAAAATTTATATCTACAACAAACTGCGAGTAGAGTGTAAAGGTCCCCTACAAGCAAGAGGTGAGTCAGAGCCAAAATATGTACGAGGCTAATATTTCTTATTTTACTGCAAACCCCATCAAATTTGATAGCAAATTTTTAATTTTCAGGGGCGTATCTACGATTCGGTCAAGGGGGGGGGGGGGGCACTTTCCAAATTTTTTTTATGTGTCTGGAAAAAGTCTACAGATTAATCCTCAGACTTGAAGAAATGTCAGTTAGGCCTATTTGGTTATTTTTAAATTGCGAATTGGCAGAACTTAAAGCGATTCAAGTTGTATTATGTAAACGTCGTTTTGTTCATAAAGAATGGATTTTAACATACTATTAATATTAGCATTGATCTTCAAACTTAAAAATGTTTCTGAATTTGAGAAGAAATGGATCGTCCTGTACTCTGTAGCTTGCCAAACACGTTCTCCTTCAACAATACGCCAAAAATTCATGCTTCACTCCTAAATAAATGGAAGGGCGGCTCAATCCTACCGCCTGAAAAAGTTCACAAGAGTTCGTGGTCGTTTCAATAAGACTGCTTCTATAATCTATCCATAAGAAAAAGAAAATGAAAGTAAAACTTAGATGAATAGAAGCAGTGATTCAGGAGGCGAAGAGTTTCTTAGAAGAAACCCTGAGTTGTTGTCTCAGAAAAGCTCCACATAAGATTTCACCCACCAAATCTTCGTTGTGGAGGATCGTCAGATATGATCTTCGTGTCTGTTTTTATCATTACACTACATTTCAACCATTAAATGATGTGCACGAAGCACAGTGAAGTCAGATTTGTCAGTGGATTCTGCAGGAACCATCCAACGAGAGTTTCCTTTGCCTCCATCAAAAAATCATATCGAAAAAACAATGGAGTGTAGACTAATGAAAATCTTCAAAATACCAATGTAATAAATGATGGCAAGTTGCCATCATCCTTGACGATGATGGCAACTTGCCATCTGTTAATGGTGTTCAATATATCGGATTGCACCAGGACATTATTTGGCCCAGACTGCACCATTCTGCAACCCATTCTTCACTTTGGTGGATACAAGACGGAGCTCCACCACATTGCACAAATAGAGCTCTTGAATTTCTCAATGAAAAGTTTCCAGGTCGATTCATTAGCAGAAGAGCGGAAAATTCCTGGCCAGCACACAATCAATATCTCAACCCGTTGGATTTTCACTTCTTGACTGCTACACAAACTCGAGTTTATATGAAAAAGAAGATTCCAATGAATCTCTTATACAATGTGTTCAAAGTTCTTCTGAAAGATATAACCAAGAGACCCCAAAGAAATTTTACAAAAATGTTGTGAAGATTTCTTCGTTCTGTCTTCAGGCTGGAGGAGGTCATTTGCAACAATTTTGGTAGGACCTCAGGAGATGTGCCTCATATAGGACAATAAATGTCTAATAATAATTTCTTTTCCATCAAAGTGATGGTGACAATTGATGCATTCAAAATTCAAGAATGTCGTCATCACTTTGAAGGAAAACAGAAGATTTTTAATATTATTAAACATTAATTCTCTTATATCATATGAGGAACATTTCCTGAGGTCCTACAAAAGTATTTGAAAATGATCCCCTCCGCAGCCTGAAGACAGAACGACGCACACTTCAGAACATTCTTCCATACTTTCTTGAGTCTTCTTGTTATATCTTTGAGCGAAGCTTTTGACACATTGTATAACAGACTCATTGGAATCTGTTTCTTTTATATAGCTCGAGTTTGTGAAGCAGTCCATATGTGAGTACAAAGGGTTGAGATCTGGACTGTGTGCTGAACCAAAATTTTTATTCTGTACTTCTGCTAATCATTCGACCTCGAAACTTTTCCTTGAAAAATCTAAAGCTGCATTTGTGCAATGTGGTCTTGCATCCACCAAAGTGAAGAAGTTGCAAGCTGGGCCAAATAATGTGCTGGAGCAATCCGAGTTTTGAGACACCATTGACCAATGACAAGTTGCATATTCGTCAAGGAATGCATGAACAGTTGAAACAATATCATTAATAATTGCAACGAAGACCATTACCAATTTTAGCATCATACATATTATATGTTTTCCAGATATTTCGATGATTTTCATTCGTATTTTTTCGATGTGTTTATGATAAAAACGGAAACCAAGTTTATGTAAGAGGTTCCTGCACCACGTTGTTTTGGTGGGTGAAATCTTTTGAAAAGCTTTTCTGAGAGAGCAACTGAGGGTTTCTTCAAAGAAACTTTTCATCTCCTGAATCACTGCTTCTATTCCTTTTGGTTTGGTTTTCATTTGCTTTTTCTTGTGGATAGAAACTCTTTTTCAGGTGACAAAGTTTTGCAATTTTTTCTGTCCTTTCACTTATCTAGAAATGTAGCATGAATTCTCAGCGTACTGTTGAAGGAGAAGGTGTTTTTGAAAACTGCAGGACAATCCATTTCTTCTCAAATTCAGAAACTTTTTAAGGTTGAGGATCAATGCTAATATTAATAGGGTGATAAAAATCCATTCTTCTTGAACAAAATGGAGTAGCTATACATAATACGACTTGAAGCATTAAACAAATGATACAAATCGCAATTTAAAAATGACGCTTCTGATAGAACTCAGTGTTAAAGCATGTTTAAAACAATTAAAAAATAATTAAATAATTGATATTTCTTCAATTTTGAGGATTAATCCTTACATTTTCATTAATTCGTAGATTTATTATTTAAAAATTCAGACCTCAAGGGGGGGAGTGTACAATCTTCTTTCTCAGCGTCAGATTAGTAATTCGCTCAATTGTTGCTCACAGAGTATTAGAAAACTTCAAAAGCAAATAATAAAAATATACCGAACCGAACTATATGCGGTTTGCAGAATAATGATCGTAGACCTTAGTTCTATAATATCATGTAATAAACCAATTTTTTTCCCGGAGCCTGGAGAGGTCCTTTAAAAAACAATGAAAATGAGAGAAAATATACGATCATACTCCAATCAAGAACAGTTCGGGACCCATATGGGATGCATCCCTTTGATGCAGTCATGCAGAATATATAATAATAGCCGGTCAATAACAAATTATTTGAATGTTTTCAAATGTGATAAATACATTATTTGTGTTAATTATGACTTAAAACTGATAAGGGTTAAGTGTTGAATTATCGTTTTAAACTTTTAGTAATATAAAATCAGTCCTAATCCACAAATCACATTTAAAACCTGTCATTTCACCTATGGTTTACATTTCTTTCAATTCTCTTGTATGAACGGTTTAATGAACATTATCTACTTGAGTAGGCACCATAAACGAAGAAAAGACAATCTTATCCAGCGCTTGAAAAAGTAACTTCGATGTGATAATTAGGGTTGTGACTTTGCATATCTTGCATATTGGTGAAATAATGCATATGCATATATATGTAAATTAATATGCATAGACCACTGACCAGGGGTATTATTCCCTGAGCACTGACCAAAAAAAAAATTTTTTTTTGACCACTGACCGGGGTATAATTCCCTGACCACTGACCAAAATTGGTAGAGTTTGGGACCTTTATGTTCCGTTGAGAAATACTTTTTATTTACCTACTCATTTTATTCTATACAAATGTATGTGTAACTATTTTTTGTATATTTAATCACCTCATGTTCTTCGAAAATTTAGTTTTTTTTGCGGAACATGAAGAAAAGGAGACCAAATTTAAATTTGAAAATATTGTTTAATATATGTGCCATATGTAAAATTTCAGTTCTTACAAGTTTGAACACGTTCTTAACTTCTCACCAATTAAACAATTAAAAATTATATATGATATAGGCCATTAGTATATGGACGCTTCAAGTACAAATGATGTTAACACTAAGCAATATAGTAATGGAAAAATGTCAGTTTATTGAAAAAATATTTGTCAGTTTCTTTAGAACTCGATAGGCAGTGGTAACCCTGTTTTTGAATTGGTCGTATCCTATTAGTTGAGGGCAGAATTAGGGACAGCCTACACGAGGGTTGAGAACCAATAGGAATTAGAGCAGTAAGATCAGAGGCATCTTACGTTTGGATTTGGGTGGACGTTTAGATGAATCTTGGGAGTATATATGCAGTGGATGGATATTATGAAGGTCTCACTATAAAGACCTCTCTCTACTCTGTCTGTCGTCACTCTCTGCCTACGAAAGGGTCTTAAGTAGTTTACCGGTCTGGATAAGACCCCGGCGGGGTGAAGTCTTCTCTCACCCCAGCCTTAGATAACCATCGCAGGACTTAGTCGATGAAGGTCTCCGCCAGTCATAGTGGTGGAGATAGGATCCCTAGCAAGTGGCTGAATCTTGCAATTCAGTGGATCCCGCATATGCATTAATATGTGCAGTTACCACACCCGCATTTGGGTGTCACAGGTACATTTGGCCTGTAAGTTTTTTATTTGGGCAGCTATAAAGTTTAAACTTATACACTGTTTGAACTATATAAATACCGATAATATACTGTGAAAATGTCATCAATTAATTGAAATTTGAATTAATAAAGATCCTTTTCATTTCATGAAAATCGTTTGCTAACTGTAACATTTCCGGCTTTTAGAATTTTGTTATGTAGATTTTGATCCGCTATGGTTCTGTTATGTTAACTTCATGATTGTTCAATGACCTGGCAGGGGTTCGAGGGTCGGAACGTCCCCCTATATACATATATCAGTTTATTTATCAGAAATAAACTGCAAATGTATTATAGGTACTATAAGCTTTACTCAAACAGAAATTTTGTCTTTCAAAAATAAACATTTTAATAAAAATGAAATTCAGTCACAGTTATTGATTGGAACCCTAGATTTTATCTGTCCAATTTTATGTCATGTTTTTAATACTAGTTTTAATAGTAGAGTTTTTCCAGATGTTTTTAAAGTAGCTAGAGTGACCCCTGTTTTTAAATCTGGTAGTACGGAAGATGTTAACAATTTTAGACCCATTTCTAATCTTTCTATTTTTAATAAACTATTTGAAAAATTAATCTATTCTAGACTTGACAATTTTATAACTAAAGAGAATTTTATTTCTGACCACCAGTACGGTTTTAAGAAAAAATCCACTGTTTCTCTTGCTATCCTGGAATAAAATTCATTCATTTTAAATTCTTTAAATCAAAGAAAATTCACAATAGCTTTATTTTTAGACCTGAAAAAGGCATTTGTTACAGTGGAAGATGTCCACCTGCATCGGCCGTTAACTTAAGCATTCAGTATTCAAAGAAGTCACCAAATGAACAATAATGGCTTCCACTGTATCTTCAAATGAACTGGCTTCAAATGAACAAGAATGGCTTCCGAAGTAATTGAAGTCACCCTTCACCTTACAGGTAAGCCTCGGGTAACTGTTCAATTACTTATCGCCAATCTTGTTCATTCTGGAGTGTTCCAGTGGTGCCGACATTTTATCATCAAAACTTAGTCATTATGGAATTAGAGGACATTTTAACGATTTCTTAATGTGTTATTTTGATAATAAAAAAAAAGAATGTGTCCAGATCAACGAATCAAAATCAACTTTTAGAACTATTAATGTAGGTCTCACCCAAGGTTCGGTGATATCGGCGACAATTTTTAACATTTTCATCAATGACATATGCAACTTTAGTAAAAACCTAGGAATTGAATGTACCCTGTTTGCTGATGACGCTGTATTTTACTTTGCTGGATCTGATTTTTATGAAGCTACTATTAAACTAGTTAATTTTATCGAGAAACTCGAGATGTTTTTAGCTATGAACAAATTAACCCTAAATACTGCGAAAACTAAACTAGTGCTATTCTCTCCCTCCCAACCTGCATCTTATCCACCTGTATATTTTAATAATGTTTTACTCGAATGGGTGGAAGTTTTTAAATATCCATATTTGTAATAGACTCAGCCAAATCCTAGGCAGTATTTACGCAGCTTCACCTTATCTCAATAGACCTGCCCTTCTTACAATATACCATTCACTTGCCTACTCAATAGTTATCCAGTCAATTATTATCTATGGAAAAACCTACCCTGTTCATATTAATAGAATACAAATTTTAATTAATAAAATCTTACGAATTATTCTAAAAGTGAAATACAGTGTCAATCACGTTCCTTTAATTTCTACCAGTAAAATGTTGTTTGATCCAATTTGAAATGGTTTGCAGTTTTATAGTATAGTAACCTTAGTTATAATGAATAGAGAAATAAAAAAATTAAGTGGAGGGGACCTATAAGGTTTCAATATAAAGCTTCCTGATTTATTAATTAAGTAAAACCGCTCTAAAGGTAGCTACTGTCAAAATAAAAGTCTCTGCATGATTGTAATTTCTCAAAACGTGATTTCACAATTTTATAAATACTCTCTCGTATACTCAGAACAATGATAGAACTTCTACAACTACAAGCATTACAATAAGTAAGTATATCTTTAGAAAGTGACATTAGTAGACCGTGAAAAAATAAGGACTGATAAACGTTTCATATTATTTGCTTTGCTATTAATCAAAATGAAAGATGAGTAACTAAAAGTAAGGATTCAAATTCCAAGTTACAATTTTGTTGAATGTAGAAAAAAAAATTGTATTCTAGATAGGCATGTGATGATGACACGATTGTCATCGAAGGGAATTACCTACGCATATTTTAAACGAATTGAGTTCCACTCACGTACTGTATTTTAAATATTTTTGGATTAATTCGTCTAAGAAGGTATTAAAACCAATAATGTGAGAATAATAATCTTTATGAGTATTTCATTCATGTCGATCAAAACACCAAAGAGCTTGCTGATTTACGATCGATTGTATATGTAGCTATATGGTAGATGGAACCATTTCGGTATAACAGAATTCACACTGATCCGAATTCAAACTAAAATTTTGTGCATTAAACATTTCAAGCGGGACAGATTCAAATACACTTCTGCACTACGATCTTTTTCTTGCTACTATTAGTAGTTAAGAAACATGTGATGGGTCTATTGTGGAAGTGTAAAAGAAAGTTCTACTCATATCCATGTGTAAGGCCAGCAGGAGGACTCGTGTTTCAGTGAGTAAATTATGTACAGGGTGTCCCAAAAAAAACCGATACCCAAATTTCAAAGGCTGTAAATACAAAACTATACTATTTACAGTTCTAGTTGATCCAAATGAAATAATATTTGATCCAAGTGAATTTCAATTTGATCCAAGTGAAATTGAATTTGATCCTTTTGAAATTGAATTTGATCCTTCTGAAATTGAATTTGATCCTTATGAAATTGAATTTGCTCCAAGTGAAATAATATTTGATCCAAGTGAAATAATATTTGATCCAAGTGAAATAATATTTGATCCAAGTGAAATTGAATATTTTATCATTCAGATACCTCACATTTTGTGTCTTTGTCTGTTGGTTGGTTGGTCTGTTGCAATGAAAATGTCACGCTTTTAACATTCAAAATAAAAATAAAATATTTGTTTAATTTATGAGAGAATCATAATCTCTCATTGCCCACCATAATCTTTCATTGCCCACCATAATCTTTCATTGTCCACACTAATCTTTCATCGCCCACCATAATCTTTAAATGCCTACCATAATCTTTCATTATCTACCATAATCTTTCATTGCCTACCATAATCTTCCATTTCCCACCATAATTTTCCATTTCCCATCATAATCTTCCATTTCCCACCATAATCTTTCATTGCCCACCATAATCTTTCATTGCCCACCATAATCTTTCATTATCTACCATAATCTTTCATTGCCCACCATAACCTTTCATTACCCCATAATCTTTCATTATCTACCATAATCTTTCATTACCCACCATAATCTTTCATTATCTACCATAACCTTTCATTTTCCACCATAATCTTTCATTGCCCACCATAATCTTTCATTTCCCACCATAATCATTCATTTCCTACCATAATCTTTCATTTCCTACCATAATCTTCCATTGCCTACCATAATCTTTAAATGCCTACCATAATCTTTCATTTCCCACCATAATCTTTCATTGATCACTATAATCTTTCATTGCCTACCATAATCTTTCATTGCCCACCATAATCTTTCATTGCCCACCATAATCTTTCATTTCCTACCATAATCTTTCATTCCCTACCATAATCTTCCATTGCCTACCATAATCTTTAAATGCCTACCATAATCTTTCATTTCCCACCATAATCTTTCATTTCCCACCATAATCTTTCATTGATCACTATAATCTTTCATTGCCCACCATAATCTTACATTGCCCACCATAATCTTTCATTGCCCACCATAATCTTTCATTTCCCCACCATAATCTTTCATTTCCCACCATAATCTTTCATTTCCCACCATAATCTTTCATTTCCCACCATAATCTTTCATTAACCACCATAATCTTTCATTGCCCACCTTAATCTTTCATTGCCTACCATAATCTTTCATTGCCTACCATAATCTTTCATTGCCCACCATAATCTTCCATTCATTGAGATTGTCATTCATGTAAATTTTTATACATATTTTCTACACAATTTTTTTACACAAATTTATTCCCTACAATTATTATTTACATAAAATATTTGTGTATATCCCAATATAATTTTTTTTTATATAGGTACATTATATTATTTTCTAATTTTTCTGTTTAATATATATTTTTTCTTTTATTATTGATTCCCAATTAATTTTAATGGGGAAGTAAATATCTAAAATACACACTTACTGAAATCATTGAAACAACGAGTATCTTTGATACTTCGATCGAATTATCAACTTACAGCTTCAAATTTGCAACTCTTCTTGACGTACCTACAAAATGAAATACAACAAGATTTCACCTCAAGACAGAAAAAGAGTATTGGATTCATTCAACAATGAAGAAAATTGGAGATTAACTGCTAAAGCTCTTGGCATTAATGTTAAAACAGCTTACAATTGGATAGTTAACAACAAGCAAGTTCCGAATAAAAGAGGAGGACGAATTTCTAAGAAGACGACAGAGATCAAAATATCGTTGTTAAATGTAATTGAAGAATATCCTTCAGT
Organism: Caprella mutica; assembly: GCA_947561585.1. Classification (NCBI taxonomy): domain Eukaryota; kingdom Metazoa; phylum Arthropoda; class Malacostraca; order Amphipoda; family Caprellidae; genus Caprella; species Caprella mutica. Next base: position 432,065 of record CANNZV010001352.1, read on the forward strand.
AACCTTGACACAGCTAAAAGTACTAATAGCTACGCAATTTCATTTGGACGTCTGCATAAACACTATTAAGAATTGGCTTGATGATGAACTTATCACAGTTAAGAATGTAATTAAGGACACAAATTGATAATATCAACAAACCAGAAAACAAACTGAAACGTAGAAGATATATTGAGCAGTTTTATCAAAGTAAGTCAGAAGGAAGAACCATGATCTAGATTGATGAAACTAACTTCAATTTATATTGTAAAAGAAAGGAGGGACGTTCCAAAATTGGAACCCGTGCGTCTGTAGTAATACCCGCTAGCAAAGGAGCGAATCTTCACTGCATTGGAGCGATGACATCTACGAATATAGTCTTGTTCTCTACAAGAAGAGCTTCGTTTGAATCCCAAGATTGTCTTCAGTGGTTCAAAGACTTAATCGAAGCATGTCGTCAACAAGGAATCATGAATCCAGCATTCATTGTTGACAATGCCCCTGCACATTCAAAATTTTAAGAATTGTTGGAAACAAACCCTCATGTGAAAATTCTGCGTCTCGCACCTTATTCATATCTACTAAATCCCATTGAGCTTCTGTGGAGCGCATTTGATGAATGTTCCAACAGCGGCAGCATGTGGTATTTCTATATCTGAACAGAGAATGAGAGAATTAGAAAATATTGCAAGGAGAGCAATTTCAAGGATTTCACCTGCTATGCTTATGCAGTTTGCAAACAGGGTCGAAATTTATTACCCCATGGCATCAAGATCAGAAGATTTGAAAGAGTTACCTTAAGTTATTTTAGTTGTCATTAAAGGATGAGCGTAATATTTATTGTATTTTAGCAGTCATAAGAATGAGGGTAATATTTATTGTATTTTAGCAGTCATAAGAATGAGGGTAATATTAGATAGAACACAATAGAATAAGTGTAATTATTTAGAACTCACTACCGATTGTATTTTATTTTATTGATCATAATATATAGTTATATACACTATACATATATGATTTATATACCTATATAAATTTTTATCATTCACTGTGTTTTAAATGTCCTGTTTTCAGCAGGAATTTATATATGGGCTTGATTAAAAATCTCACTTTGAAAGGTTATGTTGGGCAATGAAAGATTATGGTGGGCAATGAAAGATTATGGTGGGCAATAAAAGGTTATGGTGGGCAATGAAAGGTTATGGTGGGAAATAAAAGGTTATGGTAGATAATGAAAGATTATGGTGGGCAATGAAAGATTATGGTAGATAATGAAAGATTATGGTGGGTAATGAAAGATTATGGTAGATAATGAAAGATCATGGTAGATAATGAAAGATTATGGTGGGTAATGAAAGATTATGGTGGGAAATGAAAGGTTATGGTAGATAATGAAAGATTATGGTGGGTAATGAAAGGTTATGGTGGGCAATGAAAGATTATGGTAGATGATGAAAGATTATGGTAGATAATGAAAGATTATGGTGGGTAATGAAAGATTATGGTAGATAATGAAAGATTATGGTGGGCAATGAAAGGTTGTGGTGGGCAATGAAAGATTATGGTGAGTAATGAAAGATTATGGTGGACAATGAAAGATTATGGTGGGCAATGAAAGATTATGGTGGGAAATGGAATATTATGGTGGGAAATGGAAGATTATGGTGGGAAACGGAAAATTATGGTGGGAAATGGAAGATTATGGTAGGCAATGAAAGATTATGGTAGATAATGAAAGATTATGGTAGGCCATAGAAGATTATAGTGATCAATGAAAGATTATGGTGGGAAATGAAAGATTATGGTGGGAAATGAAAGATTATGGTGGGCAATGAAAAATTATGGTGGACAATGAAAGATAATTGTGGGCAATGAAAGATTATGGTGGGCAATGAGAGATTATGATTCTCTCATAAATTATACAAATATTTTATTTATATTTTAAATGTTAAAAGCGTGACATTTTCATTGCAACCGACCAACCAACCAACAGACAAAGACACAAAATGTGAGGTATCTCAATGATAAAATATTCAATTTCACTTGGATCAAATATTATTTCACTTGGATCAAATATTATTTCACTTGGATCAAATATTATTTCACTTGGATCAAATTCAATTTCAGAAGGATCAAATTCAATTTCATAAGGATCAAATTCAATTTCACTTGGATCAAATTGAAATTCACTTGGATCAAATATTATTTCATTTGGATCAACTAGAACTGTAAATGATATATTAAACTAACAAAAAATTCGAAAATCACCTTTTGTTTCTCAACATTTGTTCTAGAATAGAACAATTATTGTTCTATTCTAGCTCAATAGTTTTCCCTTACAGCAATAGTTCTTTGCTCATGAGCACCGTCCTGAACACCAGATTCGATTAATTCCTTTTCTATGTGTTTATCGAATTCTTTGAACGATCCTGTAATATAATGGATCAAGGTATTCAACTACATTTAAGTTTGTTTTAAATAAGGACCGACTACACGGCCATTGCCACTAAGTCACATCCGCACAGATAATTTCTCTCATGAAATTCCGACGTCAAAGTTTAAAATAGGATGTTGGCTCTTCGGTGCATATGTACCAACGATATGGTTAATCATTTTGCCATCTAAATGAAAAGTGGTCTTATCGCCAATTACAATATCGTCCACAAACTGGACATTTCTTTGCAAATAACATTGAGCAAAATTCAGCAGCAAAGGAAGATCGGTATATTTAGATGAGTTTGTTTCGCTCGTGCATCTTGTAAGGATTTCACTTCAAATTCCAAGTTACAATTTTGTTTAATGTAAATTTAGTAGCATCTAACCACTTTTTACAGCAGTGATTTGCAAATTTTCTGTAAGTGCTACTTAACAATTCGAACTATGAAATAAGTATTTTACTGAAAGTGCGCAAACAGGTTTTTAGTATCGGTCACTAAAAGACACGGCTCAATTAAAGAAAACTGTTGATTTGATTCATCTGAAACTTTCTACAGAGAAAGAAAAAATGTTGAGGAACAAAATGTGATTCACGAATTTTTTGTAAGTTTATTAGTTTTCGAATTACAGCCATCGGAAATTGGGTATCGTTTTTTTTTTTTGGGGGGGGGGCCATCCTGTATAGGTGTTGTACGACTTTAGTCGATGGCAATGCAGAGTGGGGTGATTCGTGTGCGTTGAACTGTGGGTGGATGACATTACACCTGGTTTACAGATGACAAGGCTGTGTGGGCGTAGGTGCGGATGTGTTTAATGTAGGTACTGTTATTTGAGTGTTGTTAGGTCTTCCTTGGACATGACAACAGCTGTTCCGAGTGAAATCGCATTTTGCTTGAGCAAATGAGAGTCGTAGTGAGCATTAGTATCTTCTCACTTAGTACCCAAGACATAGTCACACCTACATCGTAGTTAAAGATGGGAAAAGAAAAAGGGTCAAAATTCTGATAAGACGGGAAGTAGTTAATCAAAGCAACGAGAAATGGAGAAAAAAATCTTACCTACTCTTTTTTTTTCAGCTGGTAAAGATGCAGACACTAGCATTACCCCAAAATCAAATGATGGCATAGGCACCCAAAGGATGCCACTCCTATTACATATTAGAGGTATCCAAAAGGGAATACCTAAAATATGCTCCTGGTGTGTATTTCAAATTGAACTATTTAACGTTAATGAAGAATTAAGGAATATTAAAATAAACAGAAATTGTTAGTATTAATTTTATAGGTATAATTTGAACGATTTAATGAAAATGATATTGTGAGAAATTAGGTAACTTTTATTCTAGTGTTAATTAAAATAAATTTGAACATGGCATGATATTTTGATTGGGCGGTACTCAGAGAGACATATTAGAGAAAGGAATCTTCACTATTGGAAAATCGAATGAACAATTGAAATTCTGCCTTGAGCAGCTTGGAAAGAGTCAAAATAGGGATTGTCATGATTCTGAATTGATTGCTGAAAGCATATGTTTTGCACTAAAACCACTTCTTAGCAAAATAACGGCAACGATTACCTTAGAAAATTGTTGCACTCATTTTTGGTGAAAATTAATAGTGTTGGGTGTATGTAAAATTGTAAATTTAATTCTAACATCATAAGAGTCCTTCTGCATGGTTAAGAAGAGTGTATGGTTGATGCTTGAGCTATAGTGCACCGACATGATCAGCACGTCCGCTTCTTTCGCCCGCAGCTAAAAATAGAACAGGATATGAGTAAAGTGTCGCGAATAAAATGTACACATATCAGATATAATAGAACACCTAGCAATTTAATAATCACAACATATATTTAATAATTAATAAATCTAAGTGTCAGAATCGTTGTCACATGGATCCACGGTGATTTAACTTTTTCGAAATGTTGAAAAGAGGAAATTAATGAGTTCACTTTTGCTATGTCATAAGTGTTTGACGTCCGTTGGTTGTTGGCACACTGGATGTGGTCTTAATCTTCTGAAGAAGAACACATTGATCTTCTGAGAATGAGTGCCGAGATACAGCACGTAGCTCAGGCACCTGCTAGCAATTTCTTGTGAAGTCTGACTTTGTTCCCATTTCTTCATGTAGAAAAGCCTCTGCCATCAACTACTAGACTGAAGTAGCCATGGTCAGTGAGGTCGAGCGGATCGGTCAATTCCTTCAAGCTAGTTTCGGAAAAGCCTGCATTTCATTGTTCATCATTGTTTCTAAGACAAGGAAATGGAGTCAGTTGACACACACTCAGTCCTCTCTCGGCAAGTCTTGAAAGTTTTTTCAAACCTCTGATCAAACACTGCAACTATTGGCGCTGTTTCTGGCTCCCAACTTCCCAATCACTTGCCTTTTCCATGAAGTTTCTCATTTCACCAAGCTCCTCCTCGCTGAAGACCTTTTGCATGATATACTGAGAGAGTTGCATATATCAGGAGGTGAGCTCGGATAGTTTTTTCAAAACATTCTCGATTCAGTCAGGATGTGGTTGGCCGTTGTACTTCCTTGAACCCGTTCACTCTAATGAGAGAAAAGAGAAAAATAAAATAAATATTCACAATTACAGAATTCATTCAATATGTGCAGATTCTTATGATGCCCAATTCTTACTTTAATATTGCTCGATTGTGTGCCCACGCAGGGATGTCTAAAAATACAATTTTAATACCAAAACTTAGCTGTAAAATCAGTTGATTATACCAACTGATTAAATCTATTTAAATATACATTTAGACCCACCAAACACATAGTACTATCATCACCATGGAATGCAGAGTAGATTTCCCTGCTTTATAATATCCACAGCCTTAAACCAGATGAGAAAATCTGAGGTCACGAGAGGCAAATTTTTCATTGGAGAGCCACATGCACTCTTTGAGAAGTGGTGAAAGTGATTTTGAGGTAATTTGGGTCACCTTCGATGACCAGGAAGAAATCGACCTGCGTGATGTTCTTGACATCATCTGCACGGAATATTTGCATCCATCCATTCTAGTTGAATCGCTAGAACTAGGGTTCTTAGGGTGTGATCACCAACCCTGCTTCCCAGAGCGTGTCTCCCGGAGAGATGAGTGGCTGTTCCTGTGTCAAGGAGCAGGACAGCTCAGCTTTAGGATACCTAAGGAAAGAAGATGTTAAAATTAATAACTTTCAATTACATTTTGTTGCTAAAAATCTTTACACACAATACTCTATAGATATAGCATATGTCAGTTGCACTGAATTATGCTTACTGCTCTGTTTAACATCGTAACACCCCCCAATCTAAACTGGATGATTCGAGAAGAGATGAGCCGACTGGTTACACAGAATGCACACATTTTTGTACAGAATCCGAACCCAGAATGATAAAACTGCATGCACAGGGTTCAGTGCGTCTTCTTTTCTTCAGTGCTGACTCATTCTCAGCTTGTGCTGCACCTAAAATAAATGAAATACGAATTGTTTCAGAAATTTGTATCCATGAAATAACACCAGTAACTATTTTAAAAATGTTGTTCATTTCAGTACGTCTTCATTCTCTTCCTAGTAAAACAGGTCGTACTTACGAAATGGCGTCAGGGATCACGTTGACACTGTATGTGATATCTCAGTCTTGCGACATTTTATGACTCCTTCTTTTGTTCCAACATTATAACATTCCTAGCAGCTTCTCTTTAGGAGGTGCCTGTGCGAGCTTCTGAGCTAGCGTCTCCGGCTCTTAACAGATAAAGCAATTGAGTGGAGGTGCAGGAATATCGTCTACTTTCATAAAGTCAGACTGCAAGAAACAGACGTATTTTTTAAGCACGATATCGCAAATTATAAAACTATTGAAATATATAAACAAGTGGGAATATATTTTCATACGTTTCTAGTTAACCTTCTTTTCTGAATGGGACATTTTAAGGGGTGATAAACCTTTGGACAAACTCTCTTATTGATAAATCGATAAAGGGACATTAATAATAGAATAAAATGTTATTTTTTAAATACCTATTTAAAAAAAATTAATTAGTTCGCAAAGGCAGCGCCACTTAACAGAAACTGTCTATAATTAATTATAATGTTAATGTTAGTTTTTTCGAGAAAAAGAAATAAATGTAGAAAAAGTTCCACGCTGTAGACAGGATTCGAACCTGTGCGGGCAGAGCCCAATGGATTTCTAGTCCATCTCCTTAACCACTCGGACACCACAGCTTATCGAAATTGATTAAAAATAAATTATATATTCAAATTTTAAATCTAATTTAAAAATTTACAAATAAAATTTTATATGATATTAAAGTAATTATTCTGATAAAATTGTAATTATAAGCCAACAAGTCATTGTTTTATTAACTCTTTATGCCTTGGATTAATTGGAGCATGTAAACACGAAAAAAATATGTTATTCTTGTAGTACAACTATAGGTAGAGAAAGCATATTTAACAATAAAAAATATATTATAAAGTAACATTCACAATTTTGCTTAACTATTGTAAGCGTACGTACACCAAGCATGTGCTCTAATAAAAAAACATATGTGCTCTAAACGAGTTCATCCGGTCATTTAAAGAAAAATATCTAAAAAAAAGCCCGCGTAAAAACATCGCCCAGTAGTTATATGGGCTTTGGTACCAAATCATCTTCTACTAAATAAGTTAATTTCTGATTGATATATAAGATATTTCAGTAGGTAGGTAGAATAAAACTTATTGGAACAAGAAGTTAAAAACTGTTATACAGTTGGTATTAGATTGTCACGTATACTAGGTACTTCTCCTCGTGTCAACCTTTTTATTATTATTGAATTATAGTATCATTCATTAATATGATTTTATAGTATTATTTTTAAATGTTATTGTATATTTTGAGAAAAATATAAATAAATTTCAACTAAACAATAGGAATAATATTATGAGTTAAATTAATGTATTAATCCAAATTGAGGCCTGAAAAAATTTCATAGTTACCCTTCTAAATGTTGAAAGTTTGCAGGTAGCTACAACGATATATTCCATTTTTTTTTACGCATGACTTTAATAATAATGTGGTTTTAATTTAGGTTGCATCGAAAATAGTTTTAATGATAACCGTACCTTATTCAAGAATTATTTTATGACTCCAAGTTTAATTCATCACGAATTATGTAGGTGACAGGTTTTTGTTATTACGCAATCTGTAAAAAGCTTTCAGTCACTGAGAGTCAGTTCCCAAAAGTTTCTACTAAATTATCGCTTCTCGGCCTTTTGGCTAAGATCAAAGTGTAGTATCTGTTCTTATCAGCTTAATATCTGATACGGAGCCCACGCGGCTCCAACGATATTAATCTGATTTTTGGATCATGGCGAAGTGTTAGAAGCTTGCTTCAGCTTTGCCGCGGATCGACCCGGTATTGCACTACCTCCGGGACCGGTCCACGAAAATAACATTAAACTGGAGATATCTTGGGCGAAATATATAAAACTTTGACTGCGTGTGAGAGGTAATTCAATTTAAAATTAAAGATACTGCAAAGTAAACAGGACAATAATGTTTAAATATGTACGCGTTCAATATTATTAGAAATTGTAAAAGTCCAATTTTTTTAATAAACTTAGGTAAATGAAGCTTGAAAATAATTTGATTAATGATAAAATTGTCTCCATAAATACTGAAAAATGAGATAATTGAGGAATGCTCATAAAACTTTGTAGGGAAATATTTGTAAAATGTAAATAATAGTTCTAGTAAATTTATAAAATTCAAGAATGACAACTTTTACATTTTAATAATATCATGAATATTATATTCTTTCCCTCATTTTCTAGTGATTGTTTATTGAATGATGCCGTAAATTTAATAATAGTGAATACGAAATAACTTTTATTAAATTAGTCTTCATATTTACCTTTTTTATATTAATTAAATTTACTGTGGTATGCAGTAAATTCAGTAGCAGAATAGAAGCCGTGCAAATATGAAAGTCTCCCATCAAAATAAAATTTATCAACTAGAATTTATTTCCTAATGATTATTCATTACGTATGTGACTTATACAAATTTATTATTGATAAATATAAATTAAAAGATTTTAAAAATACTCAAAATACAATAGAAGTATACCTAATGTGAAAAAATAATTAAATTAATCAGAATGAAAATTCTATCCAGTTTCTTGTTACCACATATCCCTCGCTTGCGTGCCATACACACGTCATTTCTAAAGTCTTTTATCTACTTTGAGAAAGTAAAATGTATTTTTGAAGCGTTGGAAATTCCATGCGCATAATTCCAATAAATTACTTGTTAAAGATGCACTGCAAGGTTCATAGACTATAACAGGTTAAACGAATAGAAATAGTACGAAATGTTACTAAGCTGCGTCTACAAATGCTTTAGATTGAAACCTAGTTTACAAATAATTGATATTTTTTATTTTATTATTGCAATATTATGTTTGTTCTTATTTTATCTACAGTAATTAAAGCGGATGAAAATGTTAACCAGTGCCCCTAATCAACGGACAACGGAGTGAATAGCAGTTAGTTTTTTGTTCCTTTTGCAGCGGAAAAACCATTTCATTGAAATATTCTTGTACCATTTAATAGATTATTAAATTTTGAACAATTCTAGGTTGATTCACGCACGAGTTTAATCTACCGTTTAAGAGATATTCAAGAAGAAAGACAGAAATTGTTCCTTCCATTGCTAATTGTCGTAGTGAATAGCAGTTAGTTTTTTGTCTATTTTGCAATGGAAAGACGGTTATTTAAAGAAAAATTACATCATTCGATAGATTATTAAATTCTAAAGAATTCTATTCTGACTCACAAGCGAGTTTAATCTACCGTTTAAGAGATATTCAAGAAGGAAGACAGAAATTGTTACTTTCTCAATGGCAATTTTTTCCCCATTCGTTTAACCTGTTATAGTCTATGAACCTTGATGCACTGAACTTCGACTGATATCGTCAAAGCTAGTCTTCGCTTTCTGTTATTTTTATTAAAAATATGGTAGGCGAGAACCGGGAGCATTCGGACACTTTTTGGAGAAAAATGAATGATTCGTAAACTAATCCGAATTTAACTATATAAATATTTCTGTATGTAGATAAATCATTTTACTTCAATTTTATTAAGACTGCTTTACAGTTTAAACCTTCATTCGAAAGTTAAAAGACAAAATGTAAGAGAGGTTCAAGTAATGCTCTTTCTTCGGACAAGCTTGGAACATTGGAAATTTGGGTAATCAAACGATAGGATCTAATTCAGATTTACTAATTTAATTTAAATAAACCATAATAAATCAATGACTTGTTATTCACAGTAATAATTCATCGTATTTGAAATTTTATCATAATAATATTATTGTAATGATTGAACATTCTCTGCAACAAAATATAGATAGCCCATGACTAATCACTGTGAAATTATCCTTATATTTAATAGCTATATATCAAAAGCAAATTGTATAACTATTTCCTTTTTCTTTGAATTCACAAAAATTAGTAGATTACACCATAAATATTTCATCGAATGTTTAAAGTGTAGATCTTGCTACACCGCCAATTTCAGCAGCTTTTCTGACAGATAAACCTTTTTAAAATTCATGATATGTTTTTTCAATAATAACTTCTTTATTACGGCCTCTATCAGTTTATTTATTATCGGCTTATATGTTCCATTGATTCAGAAAGGTGATTTTCTTTAGTTTTTTAAACTAATATTTCGTAAGTTATTTGCTGTTACTTGGTCTATTCTATTAGCCCAGTCACATGGTCTATTCTATTAGCTCAGTCACTTGGTCTATTCTATTAGCTCAGTCACTTGGTCTATTCTATTAGCCCAGTCACATGGTCTATTCTATTAGCTCAGTCACTTGGTCTATTCTATTAGCTCAGTCACTTGGTCTATTCTATTAGCCCAGTCACATGGTCTATTCTATTAGCTCAGTCACTTGGTCTATTCTATTAGCTCAGTCACTTGGTGTATTTTATTAGCTCAGTCACTTGGTCTATTCCATTATCTCAGTCACTTGGTCTATTCTATTAGCCCAGTCACTTGGTCTATTCTATTAGCCCAGTCACTTGGTCTATTCTATTAGCCCAGTCACTTGGTCTATTTTATTAGCTCAGTCACTTGGTCTATTTTATTAGCCCAGTCACTTGGTCTATTCTATTAGCTCAGTCACTTGGTCTATTTTATTAGCCCAGTCACTTGGTCTATTCTATTAGCTCAGTCACTTGGTCTATTCTATTAGCTCAGTCACTTGGTGTATTTTATTAGCTCAGTCACTTGGTCTATTCCATTATCTCAGTCACTTGGTCTATTCTATTAGCCCAGTCACTTGGTCTATTCTATTAGCCCAGTCACTTGGTCTATTCTATTAGCCCAGTCACTTGGTCTATTTTATTAGCTCAGTCACTTGGTCTATTTTATTAGCTCAGTCACTTGGTCTATTTTATTAGCCCAGTCACTTGGTCTATTTTATTAGCTCAGTCACTTGGTCTATTTTATTAGCCCAGTCACTTGGTCTATTCTATTCTATTAGCTCAGTCACTTGGTCTATTTTATTAGCTCAGTCACTTGGTCTATTTTATTAGCTCAGTCACTTGGTCTATTTTATTAGCCCAGTCACTTGGTCTATTCTATTAGCTCAGTCACTTGGTCTATTCTATTAGCTCAGTCACTTGGTGTATTTTATTAGCTCAGTCACTTGGTCTATTCCATTATCTCAGTCACTTGGTCTATTCTATTAGCCCAGTCACTTGGTCTATTCTATTAGCCCAGTCACTTGGTCTATTCTATTAGCCCAGTCACTTGGTCTATTTTATTAGCTCAGTCACTTGGTCTATTTTATTAGCTCAGTCACTTGGTCTATTTTATTAGCCCAGTCACTTGGTCTATTCTATTAGCTCAGTCACTTGGTCTATTCTATTAGCTCAGTCACTTGGTGTATTTTATTAGCTCAGTCACTTGGTCTATTCCATTATCTCAGTCACTTGGTCTATTCTATTAGCCCAGTCACTTGGTCTATTCTATTAGCTCAGTCACTTGGTCTATTCTATTAGCTCAGTCACTTGGTCTATTCTATTAGCTCAGTCACTTGGTGTATTTTATTAGCTCAGTCACTTGGTCTATTCCATTATCTCAGTCACTTGGTCTATTCTATTAGCCCAGTCACTTGGTCTATTCTATTAGCCCAGTCACTTGGTCTATTCTATTAGCCCAGTCACTTGGTCTATTTTATTAGCTCAGTCACTTGGTCTATTTTATTAGCCCAGTCACTTGGTCTATTTTATTAGCTCAGTCACTTGGTCTATTTTATTAGCTCAGTCACTTGGTCTATTCTATTCTATTAGCTCAGTCACTTAGTCTATTCCATTAACTCAGTCACTTGGTCTATTCCATTATCTCAGTCACTTGGTCTATTCTATTACCTCAGTCACTTGGTCTATTCTATTACCTCAGTCACTTGGTCTATTCCATTATCTCAGTCACTTGGTCTATTGTATTATCTAAAAGCATATCATTTTTTCTTTTTGAGAATATTCTTTATTTAAAAACATGATTTTTTACTAAAGAGCATAAAGAATAATTCTTTAAGCCAAAAGAATATTGTCACAACCCTAATAATAACAGTTTTACTAGATAGGTTATGTTAAACCATATTATTTAAAGAGGCCGTTGTAGGAGCTGCATGTCCAGAAGAACGGATTATTTTGATCTTTTTAGTGAGTGATTCTATCGAAGCTTTACCTTCAACCACTGGTCGAAAACTATGCCAGCCTGAGAATAATTAGTAGGGTTAAGACAATATGCTTTCAAAATCACAGATATTAAGAATATTAGAATTAGTAAACAAAAATGGTCGTGTAGGAACATTCAGTACTCTTTAATTCTCAGTCTGTAATATTTTCGCGATCTATGATTTTGAAGGCATATTGTCACAACCCTAATAAAAATGCATTGGATAATGATAGAAAAGCGTTCAATCAGTTTGTATTTGAATAAGTAACTATACACCTAAACTTCAATGGTAATCAGACTCCACAACATATCCACTAGTTGAGCAAGAACTAAATAGCTAATTTGGTCGACCCTAGACAATCTGAGCCACATTGGCACTTAAATACTCTCCAGTGACTTTAAAAATTAAAATACTCAAATAGTAACATTTTTTTTTCCAATATTATTAATTAGTGATGTAGTATTATGATAATAGGATCAATTTGTATCGACAGGTCGAAAAGTTGTTTTGCGCGATATACTCGAGAGGAACTTGTCGACGTCGTACTGGTCGTGGTACTGAGAATCGTCCCACAGGTCGGGTAGATTCTCCAGCACTGATCGTGGAGCGCCTACACCCCCGCCAAACGCTTCTCCTTTCTCACTTTCTTCAATGGTTTTCTTATCTTTCTTTTGAAGGGAAAACATATCCAGAACCTAGGAGAAAAAAAAGGATCAGATTTAAGTTAATTTTTGTTAAAAAAAAAGATATAGTTACCTACCTATAGTCTGAGAATTGGAAAGTTTAGACTAGCATTGTATTTATGATGAGGACCTACTATTTATTAGTAACTATTTAAAGATTTAAACTTTCAAATATTTTTAAAATGCCATCCACATTGACTTCCTGCATCGGTAAAAAATTAGCACCCAATTTATTATTTGTTTCACGTTTGATAGCATGAAACATTATTAATTTCTCAATTTATTCTCAATTACAGCTAGTTAGTTATATTTTACCTCAAAGGTTCATAATTTTATAAAGAATCTACGCAAGGATATAAATCCCTACGTAAATACATAGTACAATGACTCAACCCTAAGAACAGCATTAAAAAGAATGCTAGGCCTATTTCACATGGGCGTTTTTTCATGCCGCACCAAGGAAAAAGGTGCGTGAAAAACGCTACAACTAAATAAACATGTGTTTTGTATGTAGCTACATTAGAGATTGGGTGTTTTTCATTGCTGCATTTCTGTTGAAAAAAAAAAAGAAACGCTCCGTATGAAATTGGCCTAAAAAGATTCTAGTTTTTAATAACGCACCTGCTCAGTGCCCATAGAGCTCATGCTGGCGTTTTCCTGACTGATGATAGTGTTGGCTGTGAAGAGCTTGAACTTCTGCAGCCCCATGATCTTCTCCTCCAGCGTGTTCCTCGTGATGAGTCTGTACACACTCACCACCTTCTTCTGACCCAGTCTGTGGGCCCTGTCCATTGCTTGCAAATCCTTCATAGGATTCCAGTCATGCTCTACGAAAATTACCTGAAAAATAAAGTTATAAATTAATTTTGAAGGAAAATTAGGAAAAATGAAACAAAGGAGTAGAGAAAGTAACAAATTATCTGTCGGTTTCACATCTTCGTCATATGAATTATTATATAGTTTCTTCTTATGAATTATTATATAGTTTCTTCTTATATAACGAAGATGTGAAACAGACAGAAAATTTGTTACTTACCCTACATAGACAGAGCTAATTTCTTTCTTTACATTCTAAAATAGTAGATGGCTGCAGCACTGATGACGTTAAAGGGCTATAATAACCCTAAGAATGGTTCAACACTCACTGTATCTGCGGATGTTAGATTCAGTCCGAGACCTCCAACTTGTGTGGTTAGGAGCATCACATCAACTGAAGGGTCTCTGTTAAAAGACTGCACTAGGGAGAACCTGTCAGATGGTGTGAAGGGAAACACTTTAACACTTCAGTCTTACTTAACTCTCAATTTCAAAACTGATAAAATTATTTGATCCAATTGCCTATAGCTTGGTTAGCTTGATTTATTTCTGAATTCAATAGATTCACGACAAAGATATATAATGCAAGTTTCAAGTCCAAAAGACATCGAAAGATATTGTCATTAAAAAAAAGATCTAAGAGATTAATCACCTTTGGTCGGTTGGCACGGATCCATCCAGTCTGATGAATGAAATAGAAGGCATGTGTTTCTTGAAGAGGTCCTTCTCAATGATGTCCAACATTGCCCTCAGTTGACAGAATATCAGCACCCGGTGCTGAGAGACAACGCTACTCTCTTGCCCCACACCACACTCCAGTAACAGGTTCTTCAGCGCCGGTAGTTTGGCACTGATGCTTAGAGAATTCAAGTCGTGACTGGTTAGGCCAGTGCGAGCGAGGAGCTCTTTGTAGCGAGGGTGCTGGGGCCTCAGCACTAGCGCTGGGTGGTTGCACACTAGCCTCAGGTACTGCAGTGCTTGGAACACGTGCATTTTAGGTGCATTCTCACTCTCCAGATCTTTGCCTTGATTCTCCAAGAAATCTTCATAGAGTATCTTTTGCGAGGGACTGAGATCACAGTAGTAGTCTTGCGTTATCTTTGGCGGTAGCTCCTTCAGTACGTCCTCCTTCACTCTTCTCATCATGAAGGGAAGAGTCTGTCTGTGAAGGGCTTCCATGGCCACAACCCCGGCCTCTTGATCAGATTTAGACGCCTTTGGGTCCCTTGACTGGATGATGGGACGGGAATATTTTGCTGTGAATAGTTTCTCAGTCCCCAGGTAGCCTGGCATTAGGAAGTTGAAGAGAGCCCATAGTTCTATCACGTTATTCTGTATGGGAGTACCAGAGAGGATGAGTCTGTGTCTAGCCACTAGCCTCTTGATAGCCTGGAAACTTTTAGTCTTTGTGTTTTTGATGACGTGTCCTTCATCCAAGATAACGTACAGCCAGTTATGCTTCGACAGAAAGTCAACGTCTTTTCTGATGATGTCATAGGACGCTACGATGAGGTTATGTTTTTTGAAATCACTCTGAAGTTGAAGTCTGTCTTGGTTCACACCAGCATATTGTAGAGGCTTCAGTATTTCAGAAGGGGAGTATTGTTCTATCTCAGCCATCCAATGTCCTGTTAGAGTGGGAGGACATATCACCAGAGACATACATTGTGGCTCTCCTTTCTTTTTCTCCTTTTCATCATACTCATAGTGAGAGCAGGCTAGTATACATATGGCCTGGAGTGTTTTACCCAGTCCCATGTCATCACAGAGTATACCATGCAAACCATAGTCTCTGAGAAAAGCTAACCAGTTGACACCAGTCTGTTGGTAGTCCCTTAGCGTCACTTCAAAATTCACAGGTTGGTGGTACTGGTGGGCCTTTTTGCCATCCACCAACTGGGAAAGAAACTCCCTGTGGCTGTCCCTCATCTTACGAACGTGTGATGGGAGAGAGGGAGGGTCAGGCATGAAGCCATCTAATGGCAGTAGTTTGATTAAAGAAGCAAACACTTCACAGCCAACTGTGCGTACTGAGCTGTCACTGTCAGAGCTGCTTTTGAGCATAGGCACTATGAGCAGGACTACATAAGGGAGCATTTTCAGCGCCAGACGCTCCACCACTATCTGCAGACACTCCACTGCCCCTTGTCGCTTGTGCACACAGGTTATGTCTTTCAAAGAGTGCAGCAAGTTATCGATGATGAACAGGAGAACTTTGTCAGTTCGAACCACGGCCAGCACTCCAAAAACTCGCGCTGCCATGTGTCTGACAGCGCAATGCTTGTGATAAAGGTACGTCTCTAACCGTTTGAGGTGGGTACAAATGGACTCTATGAGATCATCAGATAAAACTGGAGTCACGACCTCTACCAACTGAAGCCAGTTAACGAGTTCCTTGACTTTGTTGCCTTCTGACTCGCTTCCATTGGATGGACACACTATGACTGAGGGTTTACTGGAAGAGGGATGGCACGCACCCATCAGGGCACTGATGGAGAAGTTCACACCCTTTTCACTCATTTTGAGTCTGTCAGACACCAGTGCCCACAAACTAGACAGAGTTGCCGGTAGACTGGTGTTGAAGTGCAGTACTAGACTCTCCATAGCCATGACGCATCCACGCCTTTGGATGGAAGGAGGTCTGTCACAAGCCACCTCCTCCGACGTGATGATGTCCTTGGGTTTGGAAGGAGGCCTTCCTCTCTTTCTCTTGTCCGTATTATCCTTCTGCGTTCCATTACTCACAGGCTGAACGCACTTCTTGACACCATTAGACACTTCCTCCGTTCTTAGAGAATATATTCCATCCAAGGTTTCTGTATCAGATTGGCTAATTTGTGGAGTGTAAGTTGCGTCCATGCAGAGGAAGGAGGAAAGGTTCTTCACTATCTTGACGTTAGGACTCTTAGAACGAGCATTGCACAGCTCTATCAGCAAACTGAGGTCCTTGCCAGCATTTCTTTGCACAGACACAATATCCTGAAATTTGACAGCATCCATTAGACTAGTGACGATGGCGTTCAGTTTTTCAGGCAGTTTGCCCATTCTAACGATGGTGCCAGCAATCAAAGCTTTAGAGAGAAGAGATAGAGATTCCTGCAGGCTGTTTGTTGTCTGGAGTATTTCTAAAATAGCCTTTCTTCTCTCTTCCAGTATACTACGTACCTTGGTACGCAGCCTCCCATTGAGTTGAGACAGTAACCACTCGCCATTGAGAATGCTGGCCACTTGGTCTAGAGTTAGCACAGTGGCTTCAAGGTAAGTCTCTGGTACAGTGAGTTCGTAGTGTTTCAGAGTGGCTATGAAGTTCTGCGTGTCTTGCTGCAGTCTAGTGAAAGAGACTGCTATCTCATCGTAATACACAGGGTTGTACAGACACCCCAACAGACTGTTCTCCAGTTCTGCAATAGACTCTGACTGAGTGTGATGCACGGAGAGAAAGGAGCCTTTCTCTTTTTTCAACATCAAAGCCCATTCCCTTACTATGAGAGCTGCTGAGAGCCTCTGGTTAGCTGACTGAGAGCGAATGAGAGCCAGTAGCAGTCTGACGTAACATTTAACAGGTTCATCAGGTGTGGAGTAAGAACTCCCCTCCATTGGCTGTACCACGTACAGTGACAGCTGACCGAGCAGTTTGGCGGCGTAGGTTTTACAGGTGAAGGAGACATCTTTGTTGGGGGGAAAGGTTCCTCCAAAGTAGGGTTTGAACGTCACGGTCTTCTCACCAGCAGTTGAGAGTAGTATCTTAGTGTCTAGAGGTAAGTGGGAGGGAGTGGCTACTAGGTATATCCAGGAGGAGACTAGATGGCATGTTGCCATGAGTAAGGAGGAGAGAACCAAGTTGTTCAACATTTGAGACCAAACCTGTAGGGAAGAATATTTAATGTTAACCATATGTAGTATTTACAGACTATAATTAATTTAGAATACGGCAATGTCACAGTAGTCTGAAAGTTAAGTGTTACAATAATCATGAACTAATCTATTCAGAAATATTTGATTGATTTATGTAAGAACCACCTTTCCGAATACTGTGTGCCTAGCAAGTGTCCGTTTAACATGACGTTCATCTAGTTTTAGAAGTCATGTTTATTAGTATAATCTTAGTAAATTATATTTTGTTATGTTTTCACTTGATAGAATGACAAACAGGGTAAAGGATAGAACACTCAGACCCTTTACTCTCCATTAATATATATTTATTTTTATAGGACAGTACTTCTTTTTACCTTGTAAATGAGGTCTAGGTTGATCTCATCAGGCTCAAGCAGCGCCCTCTGGTAGAGGTGTTTGAGCAGAGGGGGGGCAAGGGCGTGCAGCCAGTCCCCCCCATTGGTTTGACTAGAGGGATTTGTACGGGGGGAGGTGAGGACCTGCAGAGCCGTTAGAGCAGATCTGCGCACTGAGGGACACGAGTGGTACAGGAATGGCAGCAGATGGGGCACTCTCTGGGTGTAACCTTCGTGAGAACTGGGGGAATGGAACATCAAATCAGCATTATTCTAAAGAGACTGAAAAATAGGCAGATTTAACCATTACGAAACCCAGGTCATCCCTAAAGTAGGTTTACAATTAGCTATTAAATTTTAAGAATGTTCCAATGTTGAAGGAGGACTTTTTGAACATCGGGAGATTATATTGTTTATGGTAACAGCTATAACGCACATCCAGCTGTTCCGGTGTAAATTTTCATATAAATAGTCTACGTGATAACTATAACCCTATTTTAAATCACTAATTGAAATCATCACCAATTGCTTGATGAGGTTAGTGCCAAGACTCGCTATTATAATTTGAAAAATGGCTACAGCAAACAACCTTAGAAAAAACAAGTCTCTGAAATATCGCAAGAGAGGAATGATTAACTTACAGAGTGACTCCATTCTTGACTAGATTGGAGAGGAGGGAGAGGAGTGATGGAGTGGAGGCAGTGAGGTCATCCACTGCTTGGAGACAGCTCCACACTCTGGTTAGCAACTCCGTAGACTGATCAGTCGATAAGAAGCCTAGCAGACTGTCTTGAAGACTGCTCCGGTCCAAATCTATGATCATCTTGGAGTCTTCTTCATCCGCAGATTCTTCAGTCTCACCATTAGGAGCGTCTCCAATCTCCTCTTTTGGAGAGTCTCCAGTTACATCTATAGAAGTGTCTCCCATCTCCTCTTTGGGAGTGTCTCCATTGTAGGATTTGGTAACATCTTCGGTGGAGCAGAGGGTGAGACACTGTGCGGCGACACAAACCACATCATCGTAGCTATCGGTCAGACCTGAAACAACAATAGCACTTTAGTAACTTCAGTCAGACACAAAACTTCAGAGCAATAGGGATAGTGGACAATTAGGCAAGGTATTACTTAGTGTTGATAGTACAATACAACTCCTCTACAGTGAATCTCAGAGTCTATAAGTGGATGAGGTTAGACAGTTACCAGACATTTCATCAACAAATTTTCATAAAGGGGATATTGACACCCCCACCACGTCAGTAAACTATCATGAAGTGTGCAATAAAACAAACTAGCGGATACAACAAACTACATAACAGCCATTTATGTTGAGCCTGTTAATGTCTTTTTTTTTAAGAATATTCATCGTATCATGTCTCGTCAAGAAAATGTCTGCACACCATGTTAACGGACTAAAGGTTCTCACCCCCATTGATGGCTGGGTAAGTTGCCAGCAGCAGCTGTCCCCTAGCGTCAGGACGAATGGCTAGGGTGTACTTGAGGCCCAGCATTCCACCATGACGCACAGTCCAGCAGTCTGGCCAGTCTATCAGCAGAGAGAGGAGTGACATCAGTGACAGCAGATGAGGGGTGGAGAGGTGAACACAGCACAGACCTGAAGGGAGATGTTAGTTAGCGAGTAGAAGGATTTAGGGCTGTGCCAGTACCGATAGCTAAAAACACATATTCCGATACCTAACAAGCAGCTACTAATAACATAATTTGACTGGTACCGATATTTGGTATTAGTAGTCAGCTGAGCCAGATACTCCAATACCGACACCTAAAATAACTGCCAATATAACGAAAACCGATACCCATCTCAAAATAGCGGAAGGTTACGTTTCGATCAGCATTATTTATTTGTAATCTCGTTATTCAAATAACTTAAAAGGTATTGAAACAAATTGTCTGAAATTTCTTGGCACAATTGGTCATTATCAAGGAACCATTTATTATATTTTGGGAAAGACCGGGTCGTGATGAAAAAAAAATGTAGTGGTATATATTGAAGGTATGCGCTCTACGAGTGCACGGTCTTGTTATAATAATGTTTTACCACGCTAGCAGAAACAGAGACATTTCGAGGGAGAAATGTTAATGAAATTGAAGATCTAGCTATCTAGAATAAACATAATCTAAACTCTATTCAATTTTAAATATTGTACAATAACTAAGTACGATTTCATTTCTTCTCCGAAAGTTGTAAGTAGGAATAATTAATTTAGGGGTATAATGTCTATCATTACTAGTTATATCCGCTATTTTCTAGGTATTGAAGTATCAGATATTTCAAGGTATGGCCAGATTACCCAGGCAACAAGGATTTCTTTCTGGAATATTAGGGAATATCCCAGGAATAAATCCTTGCTGCCGAGAGTACCGATAGCTATAACCGTACTAGCACCAGTACAGTCCTAGTTAACACACTAACATTCTATCCTGAGGTACTTACCTAGAGCCTGTGCTGCAGTTTCTCTCACTGGTGCCACCACCTGGTCACCAACATAGTCCCCAAACTTGTCTCTAGCCAACACTCCCGTGAGAAGTTCTATGACCAGCCACAGCCACCTCTGGTACTGAAAAAGGAGCAAAAGAGGGGTCAGTGATTAAGGAATACACTTATTATAGAATTAACATGTAGAAATAATAATACCGCATAGATCTTAATTTTCCATTAGCCTCGAATAGAACTGTTTAACTTTGTTTTTAAGAAATTCTTTCAGATGATTGAACTATTCACAAGCTGTTAAGATACTTTTGCAGACACCGATTGGGGTACTTACTGTGTCCCTATATTGCTAACAGTGTCCTCATTGGGGTACTTACTGTGTCCCTATATTGCTAAAAGGGTCCTCATTGGGGTACTTACTGTGTCCCTATATTGCTAACAGTGTCCTCATTGGGGTACTTACTGTGTCCCTATATTGCTAAAAGTGTCCTCATTGGGGTACTTACTGTGTCCCTATATTGCTAAAAGTGTCCTCATTGGGGTACTTACTGTGTCCCTATATTGCTAACAGTGTCCTCATTGGGGTACTTACTGTGTCCCTATATTGCTAACAGTGTCCTCATTGGGGTACTTACTGTGTCCCTATATTGCTAACAGTGTCCTCATTGGGGTACTTACTGTGTCCCTATATTGCTAACAGTGTCCTCATTGGGGTACTTACTGTGTCCCTATATTGCTAACAGTGTCCTCATTGGGGTACTTACTGTGTCCCTATATTGCTAACAGTGTCCTCATTGGGGTACTTACTGTGTCCCTATATTGCTAATAGTGTCCTCATTGGGGTACTTACTGTGTCCCTATATTGCTAAAAGTGTCCTCATTGAGATGCTTTACTAATATTCAAATCAAACCTTACAACCAATAACCATTTCATGTGCTTAACACTAGAAGGATGTCGTACCTGTTCGTTTTGTTGTTGTGGTGGTGAATGATGTTTGAGTAGCTCCCTCAAACCTAGACATGCTCCGTGCCTCTTCTCCCATTCTGGCATGAACAAATGGGAACTGAACTCTGAGTAAAGCCACATCTGAAATAAAAAAGCAGTTACTTGATGGAGACTGTGGGTTTTACCTGTTCGCTTCCACAAAAATTCAGGAAATTTGGTTGAATATTTTTGAGTTATACACTGTATACAGGGTGGGGCGTAAGTTTGGAAGCAAATGAAAGTGCATATTATAATCCAACGAAAAATATATTTAATAATTTACAGTTATGTATTATTAAATAAGGGTTTTAAGAATTCAAAAATCATAAATTTATTCAAAATGTCCCCCTTGTTTTTAATAACAGCCTCAAATCTCCTCCGAACTCCTCCAACTACGGCACGCAACTGTTCTAGTGAAATTTCCTTCCAAGATCTCTTGAGCGAACGCTTTAAATCATTCACACTGCGATGGAATTTACCACAGGCCATTGATTCAAGAATGGACCATACCAAAAAGTCCATAGGATTAACATCTGGGGAGCAGGGAGGCCACATTTCTTTGGACCAAAACCGTGGAAGATGGTCATGGCACCAGTTTTGAGTGACATATGCAGTATGTGAAGTCGCGCCGTCCTGCTGAAATGTCCATAGAGTGTCATTACCGAAGTGATCCTTAGCTGACTCCAACATTGGCGTCAAAATATTCTCAATATAACATTTAGCATTGATTTTGGCGCCTTGTTCCACAAAAATTAAAGGAGATCTCCAAGTTTCTGAAACGGCGGCCCAGACCATTACTGAAGCAGGTTTCATGGTTCTGTGGACAGTTTTTTGGTTGTATGGGATGTCTTTTGCACTTTTACCAATTATTCTGTCATTCCTCCGGTTGTGAGCCATTTCCACTGTGAAATTTTTTTACAATTTCACCAGCCGTGCCAGACTTCAATTCTCTCAGAAGTGCTTTGCTTCTCTCCAATCTCTTTTTCTTTACAGCTTCTGACAGAGTCTGTCTCTTTTGGAGGGTGAAAGAGGACATTTTTAGGTCTTCTTTGACAACTCTTCTCATTGTTCTGGGACTCACATTAGCTGTTTTGGCTAACAATCGTATTGACCTTTTCGGGTTCCTCCTGATCTTCTCTCGGGTACATTTTATCAGTTGTTTGGTGCGTTGTGAGCATGGTCTACCACTTCTTGGACGATCAGTCAAGTCTCCTCTTTCATTAAAACGCTTCACACGCTTCCAAACAGTCGATCTCGCTATTGAGAGTCTTTCAAATGACGGAATCTGAGTTCCCGGCACGGTGTAGAGCAATAATGGCTTCTCTTTTGTCTAGACATTTTTGAATTGACTAAATATTTGTAAAAAATAACACTGCCACGTCATAATGTAGTGTCTCTACTATAGTTCAAACCCTATCACCTACTTAGGAACTTATTTTTAAGAATTATATTAATGTTTGAAAAATTGCTTCCAAACTTACGCCCCACCCTGTACAAATAAAGAAATGCCAACCAAAACAAAACCTTCAGCAATTTGGGTAGAGATAAAGAGACCGTGACTCACATGAATCATTTCAGGCGAGTCTTCCATTTCTCCATTATCAGCATCTTCCACCTTCAGGAACTTGGAGCATTTAGAGTCCTCATCCTTTGATCTTTTCACTCCTACAGTTAAGGGCTGGGGAGAGAGATTGTATTAGTTCATTGATTTCAATCATGAGAAAAAGGCAAAGCATTACTCAATAGTTGATTCATTTTATATGTTTTCTTTAAACAATTCACAAAAACTTCATCAGTAACGAGCTAGCTACATCAGATAAGTTCTTGGATAATATGTTAATCAATCTTCAATCATTTGACACTATTAAAAAAAAAACAATCCATTAGAAAATGGTGACTCAGTTTTCTTTTCAAATCACCATTTAGATATCACCAATAGTAACTCACAACATGTTTAGTTTCTGCAACGGACAGGTCTTCTTCAGTGACTATATTAGCAGCATCGATGCCTAGAGTCTCTGCAAAGTCAAGACCAAGCCTTTCATTCACCAGTTTTTTCTGTGTAGTTACATCACCTGTAAATGTATTCAAAAATTTAAAACAACTTTAAGATAAAGAGGCATGAAAACATTGATAATTTTTTTTAAAAGGTAACTAAGTACCTATTTAACCTGTGAGAAATTTCTCATTGAAAATGGGACAGCCTTTCAACTACCTAAATTTATCTGAGTTCACTTTCTCATCTAATTTAACCCTTTTTCAAAGTTCCAATACTTACCTACAATATAAATTGAGAGATTTTCTCTACCTATTTCTAGTTAGTAAAGTACAAAATGAAAATATAGTTTATTTGTATTCAATTAATGAATTAATATTCATTGTGGTGTAGAAAATGGGCTTATTTATTTCAAGAGATGTTCAAAATTAGAAAGTGCACCTACATCACTCACCAAGAGGAGCACTGTAGGCTCTTTCATTCGTACAGTGTAAGTACATCACTCACCAAGAGGAGCACTGTAGGCTCTTTCATTCATACAGTGTACCTACATCACTCACCAAGAGGAGCACTGTAGGCTCTTTCATTCGTACAGTGTAAGTACATCACTCACCAAGAGGAGCACTGTAGGCTCTTTCATTCGTACAGTGTAAGTACATCACTCACCAAGAGGAGCACTGTAGGCTCTTTCATTCATACAGTGTACCTACATCACTCACCAAGAGGAGCACTGTAGGCTCTTTCATTCATACAGTGTACCTACATCACTCACCAAGAAGAGCACTGTAGGCTCTTTCATTCATACAGTGTACCTACATCACTCACCAAGAGGAGCACTGTAGGCTCTTTCATTCGTACAGTGTACCTACATCACTCACCAAGAGGAGCACTGTAGGCTCTTTCATTCGTACAGTGTACCTACATCACTCACCAAGAGGAGCACTGTAGGCACTCTCATTGCCTGCGTCCAACTTGACTCCAGAACTAAGAATTTGTTTCAGGCAAAACTGAGTTCTTTCCACATCAATCT
Organism: Caprella mutica; assembly: GCA_947561585.1. Taxonomy (NCBI): domain Eukaryota; kingdom Metazoa; phylum Arthropoda; class Malacostraca; order Amphipoda; family Caprellidae; genus Caprella; species Caprella mutica. The sequence goes on from CANNZV010001352.1 coordinate 456,394, forward strand.
CCGGCAAGCAAGAATCTGGAGACAATAATACATTAATATTTATTCATCTTATTTGAGAGTGATTCTAATTTCCATCCTCTCAACATTTATAAAACCTCAATTAGGCTGAAATGACACTGATACAAGAACCAATACTTCGTATTTACAATCAGAGGAAAGTTGAAAATCACTGATACTTCGATACAGATACCTAAAAAATGACAGACATAACGAGTAAAGCCCTAATCTCGACCCTTTAGTAACCAGGTGGACACTCGTGTCTCCTTTCATTTAGTAGTCCCATGGGACTGACTGGCCATAGCTATGTGTCCTTTTCATTTTTTTTTATAAATTAGAAAAGAGTCTCATCAAATGATTTTTATACGTCATATCCTCACTGATGTCTTAACTCAAAAAAAAAGTAATCAAATATTTTATTCAAAGTCAGAAAAACAAATAAAAGTGCCTCGCTAAAGGGTTAGGTGTTTAAGAAATAGTAGCTAGCTAATTGTTAACTGTTTGGTTTCAATTGAATTGAACAGGGATAGCTACTAGGTAGGGAAAGTTCTGAATTATCTAACAGTTCCACATTGTTTGCCACCCAAAAAAATATATAATTATAATTTATTCCTAAATTCTCTCAATTAGAGTACATGGAACCTGAGAATATCATTGATACTAATTAAAAAAATTAAATAACTATTATTTAATTTTTCTTTCGATTGAAAATGTTCACTATTCAAAACTATACAATATTTTTTCTACTTCTGACTCACTAATTTTCAGTCTGAAGAAAAATAATGTAGCTACACCATTTGTTTTGATTGTCAACTAGATACAAATATATTTAAAATTCATATAAAGGTATTAAATTGGATAAACTAATTATAGAAACGCTTATATACTTGAAGGTCGAAAACTCATTTGTTTAAAAAATTCAAATTTGAAATCAAAACTAAGAGTGTACAATCTTCTTCTTCAGCATCAGTTAATGATTCGGACAATTGTTGCAAACAGAGTATTAAAGACCTTAAAAGCAAATAATAAAATATATACTGAACCGAATTGTATGCAGTTTGCAGAATAATGATTGTAGACTTTAGTTCTACGATATTATGTAATATATTCATTTTTTCCGGAGCCTGGAGATGATCGTTAAAGAAAGGCAATACATTTCATGACTGACTAGGTTTTACAGCAGATTAAGTTAATAAGAAATAGGACTGTACCGATATTATTGGTACTCAATATATCGGCCACTTATAGGAATATATGCATCAGAGAATTGGAATATCTGTCACTTTTAGGTGTAGGTAGGTATTGGCATATTACTAATACAAGAGTGTAATATTTAATTTTTTACTCATTATATCAGCCATCTTTTAGATATCAAAATATAGGTGATTTTTAGGTATTGTACTAATAATAATGAAATATTTATGGTATCAGTACAGTCTTAATTAGGAAGACATTTGGTTGCTCACCTTTAGCTGGTGTCCATTTGAAAGTGTGGTTGAGAATGGCTCCCACGGCAGCAGAGGAAGCAATCCTTGTGTCCCAGCATTTGGAGTAGAGGAGAGAGAGGAGCCTCTGCAGTAGAGGCCTCACCTCCACACCCTGTCCCTGCACAATGTCCCCAAGCTGCTGAGCGGCAGCATTGCGTGTCACTGAACTCCCGCCACTCTCCAGCAAAATGAACAAACGGTCTAACCTGAAAAAATAGATGCTTTAGGCATAGCTTATCAAGTAAAGTCAGTCTCACATTTTCGGTCATATAAGAAAGAATGTTATAAATAGTCAAATTCTTTATCAAATTCAATTTATTTATTTCTCTTTATACAGAAACAAATGATCTCCCTGCTAAAGATATTGGACTCATTTAGACAGTAGCAGGTAGTCAGACAATAAAAATATTTTATCAAAGCTACTTTGGCTTATTTTGAGTCAAAATCACCATTTAAAAATGGTGATATAAGAATAAATAGAAAAAGTAAAACTATTGCAAGTGTGTTTACTTTTGAAAGAAGAAAACTCAGAAGAATATTACTACTGCAGCCTTCATTTATATTACTAAGAAAACAATTACACTTAGTGTTTTCATTTTCATTCAAAATAATTTGTCAAGTGTCATAATATATTAGTTATATGTCATGATATAATATACATAATGTTGCAATGGTAGGTACTGAGTTGGATCACCTATAAACTTCCACACTGTAGATGGTTATGACTCAAGTTTCATAGTAAGTCAGGCAGTAAGTCAATTTTGAATAAAGTTTTTGCTTAATCAAACTAATATTGCTGATATTTATATAATTTTCAGTCAATTTTTCACGATGCATGAATTCCTTCCAAATTAACATAAGTTCTTTTACCTCATTTGAATGTCAAGAAAGGTACACTATCAATAAGCAACATTATCAGATAAACTATTATAAAGAATAATGCACAAGCAGCTTCATCACTGAAGGTCTTGAGTTTTTATTGAGCGGAAATTTTTGGCATATGCTCAGTCAGAATGCTAGTTCAACACTGAGCGTCAATGAGAATTTAAAACTTGTCATGTGATTGGAAGGGAAGAGTTAACTAGCAACTGACTGACATACAGGTCACAGGATGCACAGCACATGCATCAGAAATACCAATCCTATTGAAATAATAATTATTATATGGGTTTTACTTATATGAAAAAATGTGGAACTGACCAATAATTGAGAACTTGCCCTATGTTCTAATTAAAATTAATTTTTAAATTTTGAGTATTTCTCTTTAAACAAGTGACGCACTAGGGTTAGTCAGATAAATTGCGGCACACTAACTAACTGCGGCCTCAAACAACAGAAACATCATAGCTTCAAAATAATAGTTAAAAACTTGAATTACTAAATTATAGCATGCACTGCACTTCTTTTGATAGGAATGCAAAATTTTAATGAAATTTAGGTTTAGGACTTGCTCGAGAGGGCCACAATTAAAAATTGAAGGGCCGCAATTTACCTGCATGACCCCCTAGTTTCAGAGTATGTTCATAGAGTAGCAAATATATTTTTTTTCAAAAAGTCAAAAGAAATTAGTAATGCAGTCGCCAAAATTTAATTGCAATTTTGAAAATAAACAAATATACCTATTCAATGATCTGTGCTATTAATAACAGCAGATAGCTCTTAGCAACATTCCTCTTTATGCACTGTTACAGTGACCCTAGTCACATTCGTCACTAGGCTCCACAGTCCACATATTCAATTTATCACAGTTACAGTGGTATCCAGGTAATAAAGCATGTCCAAACTCACCATTTTAATGGAGAGTTTGTGACAGTTATTTCGAGCCCTTCAACAGCAAATGGTGAGAAATACCTTATTTTCTCATATGGTACAATGTTATTTTGGAGAGAATTTGTAATAATTTGATTATTTTGGAGAGAATTTAGACCAGGTATAAAGCATGTCCAAATTTGCTATTTAAATGGCGAGTTTGTCGCAGTTCTTTCGAGTACTCCAATTGCACAAATGATACGGAATGGAACCAAATGCTACCGTATGGTACCTATCGGTTATATTTAACTGAATGAGGAATATCATTAATTAATTGTGAAGTTGAGCTAATCCTAATGAAATATTATGTAAATAAATATGATGGTTCCATTACTTCCATTAATTTTAAAACACATATTAGCAATTGTTTGATTTTACACACACCTTCCTCAACTTCTTTACACTGTAATCCTACTCAAGACTTATAGACTACCCAAGGCTTAAAGACTATATAAAACTTGATCCTACCTGCCTCTATATGGCTAAAAATAACTTCCATTCGGTAAGTAGTCCTGGGACTATTTACCGAATGGCACTGAATGGGAAGGGATAATAACACCAAATATACAAAATTCAGTTACTGTATTTTCTTGTATTGTTAAGTGTAGAGATAAATACTATAGATCTAAAACTATTGATATATTTGCTACTACATGCCTTCCTTTGGGTAAAAATGAATATCCTTTCAGTATGGGGTGGGTAGATGACTGTTTAAAAGGTAGGTGATAAAACCAAACAATTGGTAAAGTGTATTTTAACAGAACCAGTACCTATATTGAATTATGTAAGGATACTTACTTTGATCATCTAAACAATGCTTATTAAACAAATATTTTATTTTGACAAAGCGCCATCCGGTTAGGAATAGCTCTCATCTTTTCAAATAATTAACGATATCTTTACTTTGTTCATCGAAATACCTCATTCGGTTAAAATAATTGCCTCTATTAGGCTAAGTAAAATAGTATGTCTACAGTCTCATAAACTCTCCATTTGTCTCTCCAGCTCTCTCTAAAATTTACCAAATATCTATCCAAAATGATCAAATCATCATAAATTTTCTCCAAAATAACATTGTAGCATAGGAAAAAATTAGATATTTCTCGTCATTTGCAATTGAAGGGCTCAAAATAACTAACAAACTCGCCATTAAAATGGCGAATTTGGACATGCTTTATTACTTGGCTATTAGGTACCCTTCGGTAAATAGTCCTACCCCAAGTCCCTAACAGGCTAACAGTATAGGCTAGCCCTTTATTTTTCATGCAACTAATTAATCACACAAAAGTTGTAAAGGGTTAAAATACAAATTCTTCACCAAGAAGCCAAACACCCCAAGT
>CANNZV010001352.1:466086-480364 GCA_947561585.1 Caprella mutica
CTTTATTTGCAAACAGGAAGTTTCTAGCTATATTGGTTTTTGAACTAAACATCATTTTTTGAGATCATGTATTTTCTGAAGTATATCGATTTATCGACCAAGGTTCATTTATAAGTTCAATATTTCGACCAGGTATCGTTTACCGACCATAAAATCAATTAATCGACCAGGCTGTTATGTGAAATGTACGCACAAAAAGTGAATAATACTTGAATTGATATCTACTAAAACATTCATTTTAACTACTCATAATGGTTACTATTTAGAAATGCAACGCATTAGGCAAAAATAAGCTGTTTTAAAATGGTAAATTAGACGTTTTTGAATGAAAAATATGATGAAAATAATTATTCTACTTTCATAATTATTTTTCTAAATCTAGAAATTGAGGTTTCGTGGATTCCTTAAAATTGTATTGCACTATAGCTATTTATAAATTAATGACTTCAAATGAATAAATATGTATCAATTTTTAACCTCGCCAATTTGAGGAAGGTCTTATTTTAGTCGGCATTCATTTATTTATCATCTTGTTATTCGCACAACTGAAAAAGTGTTCAACTAAATTGCCTGAAATTTGGTGAAACAATTGGTCAATGTCCAGTGACTTTCAGGAAAAAATTTTGGAGCGACCCGGTCGAAGGTCAAGGTCATTTATTACTCAAAAAGTATTGAACCATATTGCATGAAACTTAGTGGGACGATTGGTCAATATCCATGAACCATTTTGTCAGATTTGGCAGTGATCTGGTCAAAGGTCAAATATCAAGGTCAAGGCCAATTTTATAACTCAATAACTCAAAAAGTATTCAACCCAATTGTCTGAAATTTGATGAGACGAATGGTCAATGTCCAGAAACCATCTGGTAGAAATTTGGGAGCAATCTGGACAAAGATCAAGGTCAAGGTCATTTATAACTCAATAACTCAAAAAATATTCAACCATGTAATATAATACTTGGTGGGACGATTGGTCATTATCCAGTTACTAGTTTGTTAGTTTTTGGGAGGGAACGGATCAAAGCGGCGGCTAAGGTATGCGCTCTACCGAGTGCATGTAATCTAGTTTTAAATACATTAGCTCCATGCAATTTTGTTCCAGATTTTTATGACCTTCAAAGGTTCTCTCAAGGTTCCGGAAAAATATGAGTTTATTGCATATTATAGAAGGTCTAGTCGTCTAGGATTATTTATCTGCGAAACCGTATAAAATTCAGTTCAGTATAAGATAATTTACATGCTTTTAGAGTTGTTAATACTCTGTGTGGAACAATTGTACGAAACATTATAAATAAAATGCTGTAGAAATAGATTGTAAACTACATTCTTTCTTTTGATTTTCAATTTGAATTCTATTAACAAAAATTGCATGCTCTGTCCTAGTTTAAGCTGTAAGTTACTTCGTCCAGTTTATAAACCTTTCTATAGTTTATCATATTTCATACCTTAAACGAAGATTTGTATTGGACTGAGTGTACCTTCCTAGTTGAAATTCAAAACATATGGTGTACATTCTTATACTTTGGAAGTTTGGATTGATATTCCGAAGCTGTCTGGTGAATGGAAGAAAAGAGAGGTGGCGTCACTTGTGCCCCGAAATGTTGTAATTTGGATTATGAATTGTCTTTTTCATTTTTTTTTACCTTATTTATAATTTTGTTAACGCTACTTATAATTTTAGAGGATAGCGCTAGGGTTATGCTCTTCAACTACGAGGTCTTAGATTTTGTGTTAGGTAGACTCGTAGACTTCATTTACTATCAATTCTTCATTTTTCTCTTCTATCCGTGAGTATAGCCACTGTTGCTTGTGTCCCGTTTCGTCACATTCCTTAATAAGTGACGTCATTCATGGAGTAGCTTTTGTGCATCCATGAGCATTGTCACCGTTGAAGTTAGATGACGTACTTAGCTCATGAAGCCACTTTCCTTTCTGACTGCTTCTTCCAGTCCCTTGTATTTAATTTCCTAATTATGTTAGCGATATGGCCTTCGGTTCCGAAGCGGAGGTTAAATTCCTACAGAAATTAAATTCAAAAGAAATATTACTAAAATAAGTTTCAGTATTAGTCCCCATTAAATTTATTAATGCAATCTTTATTGATATAGATTATAGAATATGATACAAATTCAAATATAATTTGAGTGGAGGAACTGATGGAGAAGGGGTTAAGATGAGGTACATCAAATATAGATATACTAAATGGTATCAACAAAATAACTCTAATGGTGAAAATGTAATACTTATAATTTCTATCTACCATGAAATTAACAAGATATGGTTGAAGTAAGGGTATGGTATTTACTCTGAATTATCAATATGATAATGAAACTTGAGACACTCCTTTTTTAAATTTCTATCATTCTGTGATATAACAAAAAAACTATTAAACCAGTACGAATTGTCACACGATTTTTTTAAAGGAGGCACAGTTAACAGTCAAACTTACAAAGTCATGAGAATTGAGGAAAATCATCAAATTATCACTGAAACTATTGTAAACCTAAGAGTACCGATTACTCGCTACTTATATATGGATTTAATTTTATATAATCAATAAGATATAATATACGTTCCAATTCCCTAAGTACAAGTCAGAAGAAAAATATTGTACACAAATTTCTTTGCCTTCTGGTCATATGGTGCAATTTTTCACATTTTCTAACAAGATGAAATACACATATTTATCATATTCTGAACGATTGCAAATTGTTAAAATGGAAGATCTACACTATCGATCGATCGCGCTGTGCCATTTATGGATCTATCATTAGAACAACCATCGATCGATGATCAGATCGGCTGATGGCGCATAACAAAAATAGTTGAGTGACGAGCACCGAACATATAGCATCATATTAGTACTTCGTACTTTAATACAAAATTATTAAAAACTTTTAAATCATGTAAAAAGTATATATGTACAATATAAAATGTTATGCGATTATCAGAGTAATAATTACAACATTAAGAAACATTCTCACATTTCTCGGAGACTGTAGAGGAACTTTAAGTAGGATACGATTAACACTATTGATTATGTTATTAGTTTCTATATTTATACTTTACCTTATAGGTATATAAGAAAAAGTTTCAACACACTAATATATAAAAGAAATTCGTACCAACTTCCATATCAATAAAAACATCAACCTGTCAACTTGTGATGTTTTAGGAATTTCATATTTAACCAATATCTCACAATGTGTGTTTTTATTAATTATTCTGATATTTCTTCTAACAAAACATTTTTAGTGTGTGTGATTTATTATTTCAATTTTGACATTATTATTATTATTTATCTATATGTATAATTATTGTAAATTCAATTTTTTGTATTGGTCGACAAAGCGAATTAGCTTGGTCGACATTATGACTCTCGATCACAAATTTCCGACCAGTTGGTCGATGATTCGATTTGCATGGGTTGGGTAACGATTTACCGACCATTGAAAAAAATATGTTACTAACATTTTTTTTCACCTAATAAAGAAACCAACTTCTGGTAACACTCATTGTTAACTAATATTAACAATTAGAATTGCGGTCGGCAAACGATAACGGAGTAAGATTGGCTTCGACCAATTGAGTCAATAAGCAGTCAATGGGTTCATTTTTTTACGTTTCATCAAATGATAAACATAATTCTATATTTTTAAAGTTCTGATGATGCGTTCACCTCGCTGAATAGATCAAAATGTTCGTATATAACCAGCAAATAAGATTACAATTCACTTCATCACTAATTCTGAGTAAATAATTATAATTTTGAAATTAAACACAATTTGGTCGAAATATCGATTCGGTCGGCGATTCGATTCTTACTCTATACCATTTAGTTTGTGTTTAATTACATTTCTTAAATATAAAATCAGAAATTAATTTGGCCATCAATATCTAAATTAAATGTATGTGTCGATATTTGGGTATATTTAAAGAGGGTTTTCCATTTATCGTCATGGGGGTGACGATAAATGGTATTTTGATCAATTTCGAAAGAGTTGTTTTAAAATAGTTTAATGATAAGTAAATATATTAATTATCAATGTTAATTCAATTTTCTTTGTTTATATAGCTTTCACCCATTTATCGACCTATAGTACAGGCATTTCGTGCAAAAAAAGGGGTCAACCTCGGACAAATTACAACAGAAAGTCGGTAAACTGTTTTATATTCAGAAAAATGCCCTCTATAACATATCAAAACTCTTAAAGGTCCCCTCCAAGCAATTTTTTTTATTGCTTAAATCAACGAGGCTAATGTTCCTTATCATTTTTTTGCAAACCTCATAAAATTTGATAGCATATTTATAATTTTCTATGCTTTTAAAGATTTTTATAATCCAAACTCTACAAAACCTACTTTACTTCCGACTTTCTAATTTTCAGTCTGGAGTAGAAGAATGTACACCATTTGTTTTGATAGTCAACTAGGTATTTGGTTTAATAAATCTATTTATTATTCGTTTTATGGTTTAAATTTGAATAAACTTATTATAGAAACGTTTATATACTTTTAGAAACAGTTAATGTCTTAAAAGAAGACCAAAAACCCATTGTTTGTTTAAAAATCTAAATTTGAAATCCAAACGAAGAGTGTACAATCTTCTTTCTCAGCGTCAGGTTGGAGATTCGCTCGATTGTTGCTCACAAAGTATTAAAAAACTTTAAAGGTCCCCTCCAAGCAAATTTTTTTATTGTTTAAATCAACGAGGCTAATGTTTCATATCATTTTACTGCAAACCCCATTAAATTTGATAGCATATTTTTAATTTTATATGCTTTTAAAGATTCGCTCGATTGTTGCTCACAGAGTATTAAAAAACTTTAAAAGCATATAATAAAATATATACTGAACCGAATTGTATGCGGTTTGATCGTAGACCTTAGTTCTATAATGTTATTTAATAAACTTATTTTTTTCCCGGAGCCTGGAGAGGATCTTTAAAATAAAATAATAAAATACATACTGAACAGAATTGTATACTGCGGATTGCGGAATAATGATCGTAGACCTTAGTTCTATAATATTATATAATAAACTCATTCTTTTCCCGGAGCCTCGAGAGGACCTTTAAGGAATCCCGGTGGTGGAAGACTCCATAAAAGCATTCCAAAGTGGCAGCCGTAAAACTGATATAATCCTATATCTCCACTTCGAAATGACTTAGTACTTTGATTTTTAAATGTTGAACATACATTTTCTAGCACCAGAAATCCAATGAAATACATTTTAATAAGCTAATCCTGACAAAAAATCCGAAATGCCGACCATTTTAAATAAAATAATAATAACTCTAACTCTGAATCGATTTGGAAGCTGTCTTTAAAAAAATGACTTACTTTTTCATATAATTACATACGATTAGATAAGAATGAAGGTGATAAATGGTAAGTTACTCATATTATAAGCATTTATTCAAATATATTAGGAGTATATCAGAGCTCTCCCCAGTCATGAGATGTATGAAGAGAACATGAATGTCTTAGCGGCTTAGCGAGTTGTGCCATATTGTTTGCGCACACCAAGCTCCGTATTGAGTAGCTAACAGTAATACATAAGAAATATTTGTTTCTTATTTTTGCTTGTTACTTTTTTTCAAATCGAAAATTCTTCCTTAGTGTTTGCCAACGAATTTGTAGATATTAAATGGAAGTTATTAAAGAGGAAATATACTGAAAAGTCTATTCGTTGAGCTTTTATAAAAGTTTTAATGAGATAAAAATACACTCTTTCATTTATCAGCTATCTGCAGGAGAGAACACACTTCTGCTCAGATCCGAGCTTAATTAGTATCTCGACAGGGGTGCATGCAACCAGTTAAGTTAATGTGGATTCAGCCCAAACTGTTGGAACTGCTATCTTAACTAACATGCACACAGAGAAAGGATTAGTTGAATCAAATCATATTTGATTTGTTTTGACTAAATTTTATGGTTTATCTGTGCGCCTACCTACGTGGTGAGTTGCAGTATACTTTTTAATATGAGTTAAATTGACGTTGGTTAAAACAACACATATGTGAGTTGATTATTTTTAATTCCCGATGGTCACAACAACTACCTGTGATAGTCAAAACTGCTCGTGATGGTTCAACCAATTATATGTAATGGTTAAAACAACTACAGAACAAGGTTACATCAACTACTTGTGTATGTTTCTCCAATCATTCCTATGTGTTATACCAACTACTCGTGTGGGTTATACCAGCTACTCGTGTAGGTTATACCAACTGCTTGTGTAGGTTATACCAACTACTCGTGTAGGTTATACCAACTACTCGTGTAGGTTATACCAACTACTCATGTAGGTTATACCAACTACTCGTGTAGGTTATACAAACTACTCGTGTAGGTTACATTAACTAAAAGTATAGGTGATATCAACTACTCATGTAGGTTATATCAACTATTCGGTTAGGTTATATCAACTACTCGTGTTGGTTATATCAACTACTCGTGTAGGTTATACCAACTGCTTGTGTAGGTTATACCAACTACTCGTGTAGGTTATACTAACTACTCGTGTAGGTTATACCAACTACTCGTGTAGGTTATACCAACTACTCGTGTAGGTTACATTAACTACTCGTGTAGGTTATATCAACAACTCGGTTAGGTTATACCAACTACTCGTGTAGGTTATACCAACTACTCGTGTAGGTTATACCAACTACTCATGTAGGTTATACCAACTACTCGTATAGGTTATACCAACTACTCGTGTAGGTTACATTAGCTAAAAGTATAGGTGATATCAACTACTCATGTAGGTTATATCAACTATTCGGTTAGGTTATATCAACTACTCGTGTTGGTTATATCAACTACTCGTGTAGGTTATACCAACTGCTTGTGTAGGTTATACCAACTACTCGTGTAGGTTATACTAACTACTCGTGTAGGTTATACCAACTACTCGTGTAGGTTATACCAACTACTCGTGTAGGTTACATTAACTACTCGTGTAGGTTATATCAACTACTCGGTTAGGTTATATCAACTACTCGTGTTGGTTATATCAACTACTCGTGTAGGTTATATCATCTTCTCGTGTTGGTTATATCAACTACTTGTAAACTAAGTAAATGTATATCAACTATTATAGTGTATAGGTTGAAATATCGATCTGATGAGCAGTAGCCAGACTTTTTACAAGACTTTTTAGTCACTATATTTACTCTATTAAATTATAATTTCGAGTTAGGTCCCGGTATCAATTAGATTAGACTATTTATTTTCAAGGACCAAATCTAACATGTTCACATTTATTTTCTACTTTTGCTTCTGTGATATGCATACTATTTTAATTTTAAAAAATAATTGATCACCTAGACCTATCCTTGCTTTTTGAAATGTTTTCGATCCAATGAATTGATATATGGTTATCAGTTGTAAATTAATAGATTAGATTGAATAAGTAATCTCATCAGGTCAGTTTATAAATAAGTAGTTAGATGACATAAATAACTTTACGTAGTGATAAATAGGTAGGCTAGATGAATTAATTAACCAGGCTAGATTACAAAAGTTGATAAATCTTTGATATGCTGCAATTGTACTATAACTTAATGAATAATAAATTAATGATAAAGCCTTTATCTTCTAAACCATAATTTAGTGCAATTCATCTTACTCATAGGCACTGATATTGAAATATGCTAATAGAATTACCAAGGTCAAATTGAAAACGAAATATAACATTTAAGTTTTAGATTTATTATTTAGAAGTACAATTTGAATTCTCGTCACCTTCTTTCACGACTGTAGGTTGCCAATTCCTGAAATAAGAGATTCGTATATTAATATATATTGAATAGAAATTCACAGTATCGTTCATATACATTATCAATAACATCACCTACTCTTTTTCCTTTTGTGATGAGATAGCGACATCTTCGATATTCTTTTCATGTCTGGAATCCCTAAAAGCATATGGAAAAGTAAGAGCTAATCATATTGCAAATACATATTTAAAAATCATCTAATATTTTCAAATACTTACTTTGACCTAGCATAATTGTTCCTGAACCATTCAAAGGAATTGAAGAGGACTCCGATAGTTGATGACGTTGATCTACTTCATCAATTCTTCATCAAGATCTGAAAGTAGATTAAGAAAATACAGAAAACCATATATTAATAAATAAATGAAAAGAATTATTAACTGAGAATTCTTTCATATAGGTAAATTATTTATATAAAATGTTAAACTAATTATAAATCTTCAGATGCAGTATAAATTTAGCTCTAATAAATGCAATGGATTTTTCTAGCTAATCCTCATAATTTTGTTCATTATACACTCATAATGTAGACATTAATTGAATACCAAGAAAGTATAATATATCAAAAGGCTCACCTCTGGTTGGAGTTCTCCCTGCTAAATCCCTGGACGGTGTTCTCCTCCGACTACCTCCCTGGATGGAGTTCTACCAGTCATAGAAAACTAGGGTCAAGTAGGTAAATTGCGGCACTTTAACTAACTGCGGTCTCTTATCTAAGAAACATTAATAAACATCCTGACTTCAAGGCACTCGTGATATGAATAGAACCTATCATAAATTGAGCTTAAATTATGATGTTCAACAATTCAGTATATAGCTAAACTAATATCAGAATGATTTTGAGACTCTCTTAATAGGGTCACAATTAGAAATTAAAGAACCGAATTTGGCTGTGTAACCCTACCTATAGGTACACCCAGGATACAGTAACATAGGGTATGGTAATCAGCTGATTGAATCTATAGTTTGACGTGACCACCGGGTGACTCAAAATGGCGACTCTGACCACACTTTGAAACATGGAAAAACCTACTTAAACTTAATCACTTTTAAATTGAATTTTTTCTTATCAATTACTAACTAGGCATTGGTTAAATTGTATTTCCATTATTTTTTTCCTTATTTGTTATTCATTGGAACTACAATTTAGCAGTTAACTAGCACTAGTTTAGGCTGCTAGGTAGCATATGTTCAAGACCCTAATTTTTATAGATAAGAAACTATACCTGATTATGTTCTTATACCTTGGGTACACCAACTAGTTTTAAAATATATAGATTATCAGACCACTTTACTTGAGATACTAGGATAAGTTCCGAAATATCGGACGGCTCCACATTTTCGGTCGCGTAAGAAAAACTATATTAAATTAACTTTTATTTTAATTAGCTATTAGGTAGCTATATACTACATTTCATACGTGACCGAAAATTTGAAATCGCCTGATAATTTGGAACTTACCCTATTCTGAGGACAGCGCAGTAACTACCTAGCCTATGTAGAAGGGGTGTAGGTCATTAGCTCCCCGGTCATGAGCCCCCCCGGTCAAGAGCCCCACCGGTCATGAGCCCCACCGGTCACGAGCCCCCCTGTTTTTAAATCCTTATTTACCTATACTATTTAATCCTTATTGACACTTTTGTAGTTCATTAGTAAATAGACATAAAATATATGTATATCGGGGGGCGTGCCGCCCCCCGAACCCCCCTGCCAGGTCATTAAACAATCATGAAGTGTGCAGTACAACAAACTAGCGGATACAACAAACTACATTAATAACTCTCAGTTATTTCTATCTAAGTAATTCTTCATTTGTTTAACTAGGTAAATAAGGATTAAAAAAACAAGGAGGGGGGGGGGGCTCGTGACCGGGGGAGCTCATGACCGGGAGGGCTCCTGACCGGGGGGCTCTTGACCGTACCCCATGTAGAAGGTATTGACACTGAAAAAAAAACAGCTAGGTAGGTATGATGCTTAAATAAGTTTACATATAATAATCTAGGAAAATTAGTTTGGATATCAGTTTACAAACTGGAAGGCAGTAATCAAAATTTATTATTATAAAAGTTATATACTGATAATCATCTTTTCAAATTACTACCTATATAAAGCCACCAAACTATCAATCACCAATATTTTAGAATATTTAGGCAGACATTTATTAAATTAGTTATGGAATTAATTAATAATTAATAATCGATCGGCAGCGATAATACTATTTAGTGCATATAACGCTATTGTTTGCACTTGAACTAAAATGGTATTGAGGAGCGTTCACATTCAACACGTAACACACTTGAAACAAGATTTAAACTGAAAAGTGTTATGCGAATAAATTAGCTTTGAGGAAAACATAAGTTGCCACTTACTCATTTGATTGAACTCACATCTAAACTTAAAAAATAGGTAGCACTAACTCTCATAGTAAGTTAATTTATACACCAGATAAATAAGATTAACAGTCTTTGTGGGTTACATTATCACACTATGTCATAGTTGATTTAACTCGCACCTAAACTTAAAAAAGTAGCGTCAACTCTCATAGTAAGTTAATTCATACACCAGATACATTGAATTGACAATCTTTGTGAGTTACTTCAACACACTATGTCCTAGTTGTTTTAACATATGTTCAAACTCCCAAAATGTAACTCCAACTCTCATTGTAAGTTGATTCAATCCATAAAATGATTTGAATTAACTATGTTTGGTGACACACACGTCATAGTTGTTTTGACACACGTGAAAACATGAATATAGTCAAACCAACTCACGTAATAAATTGATTCAAAGCATAAATTGTTGACCCATTAAATATGAGTAAACTTTTTTCTCTGTGTGGATGGACAAATTGCTGCCAACTACACATTCTATGTAGAAAAAAAAACCATCACGTTGGCTTCCAAATCGTCAGTATTGATTGATGATGAGGCAGTACAGGTGGATCCCCAGCTGCTTTTCCAGCAATTGACCATCAATCCAAAAGATACAGAGGACCTGCAGTCTTTGTTTAAATATGAACTATGCAGTTACCCACCAGCTCTAGTTAGTTCCACACTTCTGCTCCGAAAGCCACATATGCCAGTGCTAGCCGAGGCTATTTCGACTCTCTTGACACACAACGCATCTGGAATCACAAGCCAAGTCCACTACGTGTTGGATGGTGGGGCACCTGTCTAGTGCATTCAATGGACGAGTGGCTTAAAGGTCCTCTCCAGGCTCCGGGAAAAAAATGAGTTTATTACATAATATTATAGAACTAAGGTCTACGATCATTATTCTGCAAACCGCATACAATTCGGTTCAGTATATATTTTATAATTTGCTTTTAAAGTTTTTTAATACTTTGTGAGCAACAATTGAGCGAATCACTAATCTGATGCTCAAGAAGAAGACTGTACACTCTTTGTTTTGATTATAAATTTGAATTTTATAAACAAAACATGCGTTTTCGGCCTTTATTTAAATTATTTTAGATATTAATTGTTTCCTAAAGTATATAAACGTTTCTATTATAAGTTCATTGAATTTTATACCTTTTCACGAATATTAAATGGATTTATTAAACCTAATACCTAGTTGACAATCAAAACAAATGGTGTACATTCTTTTTCTTCAGGCTAAAAATTTCTTAAATTAGTAAGTCGGATGTAAAATAGGTTTTGTAGAGTTTTGATTATAAAAATCTTTAAAAGCATATAAAATTAAAAATATGCTACCAAATTCAATGCGGTTTGCAGCAAAATGATAAGGAACATTAGTCTCGTTGAATAAAGCAATAAAAATATTTGCTTGGAGGGGACCTTTAACAAACAAAAGTATCTGCACGCAATAGACAGAGTATGTGGCAAGGAAGTATGGACAGACAACAGTTGTGTTTGATGGCTATGATAGTACATCAACAAAGAATACAACACACCAGAGACGTACGAGAGGGAATGCTAGAGCAACAGTGACGTTTGGTGAAGATATGTTGGTGATAATGAAAAAGGAAAGATTCCTGGGAAACAAGCAGCTCTTCATAAACATGTTCAACACCAAACTACGGTCACAGAACTGAGAGACACATCATTCTGCATAGTACAATTGGCAGCCACATCTGACACTGTGCTGATCGGAGATGACACAAATCTGCTCATCCTTCTCATCTACCACTCCAACCTCAACTCATGTAACCTCTTCTTCCAACCAGAGCCAAAGAAGAATGTGAAAAAAACACATGCCTGAACAATAAGTATGTAAAGCTGCAGTTAGGCCCTTATGTATCACACCACAATTTCTTCATATAAGATCTTATGGGGGAGATACTACTACTCCAGAGCATGGCATTGGTAAGGGAACTTCCCTCAAAACTTCCGTGAACTAACGGATGTGTTCGACAGACAGGCAGTGTCTAATGATGATGTTGTAGATGCAGGAGATAAATCCATGTCATGCCCTTAC
The DNA here is from genome assembly GCA_947561585.1 of Caprella mutica. Taxonomy (NCBI): domain Eukaryota; kingdom Metazoa; phylum Arthropoda; class Malacostraca; order Amphipoda; family Caprellidae; genus Caprella; species Caprella mutica. Next base: position 478,316 of record CANNZV010001352.1, read on the forward strand.
AATGGGAAACCTGAAGAGTCACTAAACGTGTGGCGACATAGACGTTTCTGCCAAAAGTTCTCGCCTCCAAGTCTTCTCATGTGCAACCCCAAAGCCTACTACCCTCATCAGCAGTAGCAAAACCCCACAGACTTTGTTTCTACTACCAAGTCAAGAAGTGGAAGGATATTGCAGCTAATGATCTATGGCCAGTCGACTGGGGTTGGCGGGAAATCAGTGGAGGACTTGTGCCCGTACAGACAAAATGGCCACCAGCACCACAAGAGCTACTCAAACTATACGCTGCATCTTCCAGACAGACCGCAGCAGTCTGAAGTACACTTGCAAGAAGCACGACATAGACTGTTCAGCTGCATGTGGCAACTGTAGAAGGTCGGCATGTACGAACTTTTATTCTGTGGACGATATGATGGTGCGCTCACCCATGTATCGACACATGACGATAAAAGAGTAATAACATAATGACGATATTTGGTTTCAACATGTCGATAATTGGAGTTTTTCATATATGATATTTGATTCAATGTAGATTAATTTATACTAAACGAATAAAATAATACTTAAATTGGTTTAAAAGATTTGAATTTCATCTTTTAGTTGGTTCTGTCGTATATATGCATTAGTAGAAAGGAGAGCTAAACAATAATGACAGTTTTGAAGGAAACCTCTTAAGTGGTCGATAAATGGAGACTTCCCCCTATCTATATTAAAATCAAAGTAGATAAAATAACTAATCTTAACTTGCAAAAACATAAATAATTATTCATTGTGTAACTATTCAATTAATAAAATATGACATAAAAATACCATAATCTTACGTTGCTTTTACGTAATTTGTGAGTGCAAATGCAATATATTTCCTGAATAGATATTAGGTTACTACGTTCCTATAGTTATCGAACAAGAAAAATTATATATAATAATTGGACATTTCTATACTCGTTATTTTAATAATTAGCTGTCCTATTTTTAGCAGTCAGAAAGGAAAGTGGCTCATGAATTAAATCACCTTCCACCGTCAGTGACAATGCTCATGGATGCAGAAGAGCTACTCCATGAATGCAGTCACTTAACCAAGGAATGAGACGAAAAGGGACACAAGCACCGGTGGCTGCCCTCACGGATTGAAGAGGAAAATGAAGAGGTAATTGTAAATGTAGCTTACGAGTCTACCTAACACAAAAATCGAAGACCTCGTTATAGTTGAAGAGCATAACCCTAGCGCTATCCCCTAGAACGGCAAGTAGTGTTAAAAATGATAAGCATGGTAAAAAATGAATAATCCATAATCCAAATTACAACAGTTCGGGGCCCTGGGGAATATAACTTAGATATCTTCAATATAACTTAGATATACTCAATATAACTTAGATATCTTCAATATAACTTAGATATCTTCAATATAACTTAGATATATTCAATATAACTTAGATATCTTCAATATAACTTAGATATCTTCAATATGACTAATTAGATATCTTCCATATAACTTAGATATCTTCAATATAACTTAGATATCTTCCATATAACTTAGATATCTTCAATATGACTAATTAGATATCTTCCATATAACTTAGATATCTTCAATATAACTTAGATATCTTCAATATAACTTAATTAGATATCTTCAATATAACTTAGATATCTTCAATATAACTTAGATATATTCAATATAACTTAGATATCTTCAATATAACTTAGATATCTTCAATATATCTTAGATATCTTCCAAATAACTTAGATATCTTCAATATGACTTAGATATCTTCCATATAACTTAGATATCTTCAATATAACTTAGATATCTTCAATATATGACTTAGATATCTTCCATATAACTTAGATATCTTCAATATAACTTTGATATCTTCCATATAACTTAGATTTCTTCCATATAACTTAGATATCTTCCATATAACTTAGATATCTTCCATATATATAACTTAGATATCTTCCATATAACTTAGATATCTTCCATATAACTTAGATATCTTCAATATTACTTAGATATCTTCAATATGACTTAGATATCTTCCATATAACTTAGAT
>CANNZV010001353.1:0-161569 GCA_947561585.1 Caprella mutica
CTCAGTTATTTCTATCTAAGTAGTTCTTCATTTGTTTAACTAGGTAAATAAGGATTAAAAAAACATGGAGGGGGGGGGATGACCGGGGGGGGGGCTTATGACCTAGTGGGGCTCATGACCAGGGGGGCTCTTGACCGGGGGGGCTCTTGACCGTACCCCCAGTCAAGAGCCCCCTCGGTCATGAGCCCCCCTCCCTGTTTTTTTAAATTCTTATTTACCTATTTATAATAGGTAAATAAATGAAGAACTGCTTAGATAGAAATAACTGAGTGTTGCTAATGTAGTTTGTTATATCCGCTAGTTTGTTGTACTGCACACTGCATGACTGTTTAATGACCTGACAAGTGACAGGGGGGTTCGGATTAAACATATATTTTATGTTTAATCAGTAATGAACTACAAAAGTGTCAATAAGGATTAAATAATGTAGGTAAATAAGGATTAAAAAACAGGGGGGCTCTTGACCCATCCTTTTACCTATGATCGACAATGTGTAACCGTTTGACAACTCGGACCGTACCCTATATATTGTCATTCTAAAATATGTCAAAAAAGTTATTAAGATATTATTAAACTATATTAATTTGCATTAATGAACATTTTCACCGGCTTGTGGTATACAGGGTGTTTCATTTCAGATCTGATAAATTTGGCAGCTTGCATAGAAACTCCAAATGAACCTTTTTCCAAAATTACAAAAATGCTTCGTTATCGAAATATTAATACCCTGATTTTATGATAATTTACTTGGTATACATAAAGAATTTCACATAAACCATTGTTTCACGAAAACCTAAATTATTATAACTGCTTAGTTTTGTTAAAGATACTGACTTATAAAGTTTTCAATAGTCCTACCTAGATATTCACAGGTACTTACATTCTTGACAGAATGTTATTAGTTTAAAATTAATTAATGATAATATTATAATAGGTACCAACACCTGTTATGTTTAATTTTCCACTAATTATTTTCTCTCAATTGATATCAGTTCAATAACTAATAATTAAAATTGATTCGATTCAATTCGAGTTATTATTATTATAGTAAAAGTGGAGTCGGTGATATAATTATTGAATAAATTGATTGATATATTATTACATAAATATTCAATTGACATATTATAAATGGCGTCATTTTTGACGGCAAGCGTGGCCAAGTGTTCAAATCAATTTTAGCTCATTATAATTTACAAAAAAAGGTGTACTATGTTAACATATATTGTGTTTATTTGAATTTCATAAAATAATGGACACCTTAGAGTAAAATTCTTTTCAGGCTTTTGATGTTGACATTTCTAAGACCATTAATTGGTATTAACTAAAGCCCCGTCCAGACGGTTAAATTTTTCAGAGAAGTGACAAACTTAATGACAAACTAAATGACGATAACTTCCTAGCGTCAGCAAACCGTCAAACTTTTCATCAGTTTTTTTATTCCAACATGTTGGATATCGTCATCAAAAAGTTTGTCAAACTATTTGCTGACGATAAAGTTTGAAGTACACACTGACTTTCCGGTAATTATATTTTTCTATTTGCGCGTCATTTTTGATTATTACAGCTAGGTACACCTACAAAAACCTAAATTTTTTCAAATTTAGTATACATCTAGTTACGATGGCTGACAACAGACTCTTTAATACTTGGTTGTATTAGATCTAAGTTATAGGTAGGCTACGTTGTGAATTGTTTTCTATGATCTATTTTTGACTATCCTTTTCAAGACTATATTTTGTCATTAAAAGCTAATTATTTTTTCTGGTTTCTTACTGTTCTAAATTTAAAAAATATACACACCAAGTTATATAATTTTTATTTTCACGATACATAACATTAATTTTGACGAAACTGACGCCAGTGAACCTCAAACTTTTGGCGAGAAAATTTGACCGTGTAGAAACTCCTTGAAAACTGACGATAAGTTTGACATTTAGTTTGTCATTAAGTTTGTCACTTCTCTAAAAAAATTTGACCGTCTGGACGGGGCTTTACTGGTATTCTAAGCTTTCAAGAATACATTTTCTCAACATCAGGGAACGAATAAAGTCGAAATGATTTCATATATGCACAGAATTTTGTACTACAGTGTGCTTGAAATGCTTCAAGTCGTATTATGTATACACCATATTGCTCATAAGGAGTGGATTTTTATCCCCCTATAAAAATTCGCATTGATCTTCAACCTGAAAAATGTTTTCTGAACGTGAGGAAAATGGATCGTCTTGCTGTTTGCCAAACACCTTCTGTTGTCCCAAATTGTCGATAAAAGTGTTTGGACTGACGAGAAATTCTTTTGCTTTCTTTTTGGTGTGTGGACAAATGAAAATTCTCGAAATATCTGTGAAACAAATGATAAGTATGATGTTAAGGTAAGGATTTTCATTGCCATTATTAATGGAATGGTTCCAATCGTTGATGCATTTCTTGACGATGATGGCAACTTGTCATCGGTTAGTGGTGTTTCAATGATATTATTTGGCCCTGCCTGCGCCATTCTGCAACACGTTTTTCACTTTGATAAATGCAAGGCGCCCTCCACCACATTGCACAAATGCTGCTGTAGAATAATTTCTTAATGAAAAGTTACGAGGTCGAATCATAAGCAGAAGCACGGAAAATCCCTAATCAGCACAGTCCATATCTCAACCCTTTGGACTTTCACTTCTGGGCTGCTGCATAAACTCGAGTTTGTAGGGAAAAAACAGATTCCATTAAGTCTCTTATATGTACAATGTGTGTTCAAAATTTCACTGAAGGATATAACCAGGAGACTCTCAAGAAAGTTTGCAAGAATGTCTGAAGCGTGCGTCTTTCTGTCTTCAGCGAAGGGGGTAATTTTCAACAATTTTTCTAGGAGGGAGTTCAATAAATGTCCCTCTTACGATATTGGACCATAAAATTTTTTTTTCTTTTAAACTTTTAAGTGATGAATCTATAAAGGCATTATACGTATTCAAGTGCTTCTAATTCTCAATTTTAAAAAGAAGTTTCTAATTGAGTGCAGAATAAACTATTTACATTATTTTGTAGAAGTAGTTTATTTGAAAAAAAGCCAATTTTATATCATTGATGCAGAATAATTCTATAGCTTTTATATAAATAATAACTGCATAAGGTATAGAGCTGTGGTTCTCGCGCACCCCTTGTTTTTCTCATGCACCCCCTGAGCATTGTTTTGCATTGAAATAGATTGAAAAGATACAATTAGAAATATATTTGGTTACTATGATTTGAAAATTAAATCTGCAAGTTGAAAAAGTAAGGAAAATGATTGTTTTATTTACATAATGTAAAATAATTATTTTTTTAGGCAAGGAAAATTAAAATCCATTAGAAATTTAAGAAAACCATATCATTTGTGATAATAATGCAGTATATTGTGTTAGATTATAGTACAGAAGGAATAAAAGTTACAGGCACACAAAACGAGAAATCCCACACTCAAAGATATAAAAAAGATTATCGAATGCCACAATGATAATTAGGTGTTTATATTAGAAAATTTGTATACTTTTATAACTACCTAATATCGCAACATTTGGAAGAAAATATACTTCATGTATATTATGCATGATATTAATAGCAAGAACAGAACTTATAAACAACAGCCATCTCATGCACCCCCTATACACAATCCATGCCCCAAAGGGGTGGTGGGCACCCCCGTTTAAGAACAACTGGTATAGAGGTTATGTCAAATGTCAAATTAGGAGACAAATTAAACTTTAAAAATATATTTTATTTTCTGCTCAAAGTGACCACCTTAAATATTTATGTTGATTAGTCACCCAAATTGGTCCTCAAGCATCTATAAGTAATGGGATTTTGTTAGTAATTGGTCAAAGTTCCATATTGAAAATATAAAACCTATCATTTTTTTTTAATTAGGTCTATAGATATAAATTATTCAAAATCTATTTATCGAATTTGTTGCTATAGGTAGCACTTCGATCATAAAATGGGATTTAAAACTGAAACGACAGAATTTTGTTTATGATAAAATATAGAAAATAATCATTTATGTCATCTTAGTTTAATTGATTGTTTTTCAATACCTGTTTTAATTGATGATTTATCATTACTTGCACCTCAGATTCTCAGAATTGTTCAATGAAGTTAATAGGAGTGAGCAGTCGTCAGTACAAGGATCTTTGCTATCCAAATCCTATGAACCTCTCCGGACCATTTATGGCAGTCTCAACCATAGTCTCCAGGGATTTACTGAGTAAGAAACTGAATGATTTACCTAAATCGCTGATGTATATGTGCTATGAATAATAGTGCTATGATTTAGTTTTCTTAATAATTCGTAATGTAGTTTCATTACCAGAGCTTTTTTTGTAGAATTTTGGCATATGGAGCGTGACAGAGATTATTGGCTGATCACTAAGTTGAAATATCCTGAGAGTTCTTTTGAAGATGTCTACTCTAAAGTTGTCTATTCACTCAATCAACTGAAAGATGAACAAATCGAATGTCCTACTTCAGACACAAAGAATTCGGAAATTCCTGTTGAGGTGAAGCAATATTTGGTAGATTGCATATTTGGTAGTTTAAACTAGAGATGTATGTAGTAAAGCGAGGTCTAAATTCCTGCTCATAATCTTAGATGCATGCTGTCTAAATAATCTGGACTTTACTTCTTTTTGCAGAAATAGTTACTGAGGCTTGTTAATTTTATTATCTATTTAACTCTTGATTCTAGCAAGATTTTGTACCTTGGTATTTGCAGATTGAATTAAGAAATCTATACATTGGCAAGAATGTTGCGGAAGAAGTGCTGAGTTTGTATCTGAAAAGAGGTTTACTGTTTGCATCAAGTGTTTCAGGTAAGATTTCAGCTAGATCTATGAGATCAGTATGACAGTTTTTTTAAAATTTGATCCAAGTTAAGATGACTACATCAAATACCAATAAAATAAAGTTAATATACCCTACAGATATGATCATCTGAAATCATTTTCCAGGTTGTCTTCTCATCTATAACACTAACAGGTACAAACTGGATGAAAACTATTTTTCAAATGGTGGAAGGAACACAATCCATGATGAATTCGTATCTGGAATATCAGATTTCCCTATTTTCAAAGCGAAAATATCAAACGAACCTCTGTTTCACATCAGTGCCTATTTCACGGAAGGTTTTCTCTTAGTACACATGCGAGGGAAGAGGAATAATTACTGTGTGAAAATAAGTTTAACTAGTGTTTAATTTGCAAGTCATACATAGAAATTAGGATTACGATAAACTATATTAGAATAATACAACAAACAGCGAAACATTCAAGCAACCGAGGCTTCTTGCTATATAGTCTTATTCACTTTGTTGAATGACCAGCCTAATTGAGTGGTGATGCACATCAAGTGTAGGGGAGGATGGTCATCAATGGGACATAAAACACAGAAAGATTGATATTTCATTTACTATGGGCAAAGTATAAAAAATAAAAAATCCATGTGTAATATAGATATTCCTTTATAAAATGAAATTAACTCGAATGCTATCACATATTCTGTTGACTAGAAAAAAATTAAATAAAAAACAAAAAAAATTGTCCCATGGTATAACAGCACTGGTGAACAATGGGACATACCCCGGTGAACGATGGGACAGTTGATCAAACTTGTTTATTGTTGAGGTTATGGTCAAATTTCAAGTTCGAATTATCTCTTTATGTTGTCTCACACTTAGTTGGTTCATATAATATCAGTTTAATGTCCTCTAGCTTCACCGCTTATTGCACTTGATTAAGCTCATTGCACTTGAATCTTCGCCTAACATCAATATTTCGTATATATCTTTTTCATGCTTTTGGTCAACAGAATACGTTTTAGAAGTTGCATCAAATTCTAGAAGTGCATAAATCTTCATTTCCAACGTTTTCGGTAGAGATTTAAGTTCTTCAGACGAATGGATCAGTTACATTAAGAGTTCTATACCAGGCCAAGAACAATAGTTCACAGGCCATCTACGGCGGATACTTTATGAAGTGATTTCGAAGGCCTTATCCTTAGTGACACCAGCAAAAAGATCTTCTTTCTCTGGTGTATCAGTTGCCATCATGCTGCATCTTTTTCTTTTATTCGTGAAATTTGTTCTCTATGCAGTGCTTTGTGATGACCTCAGATTTCTAAAGCCCTTGAACATGGTCGAAAGTACAGCTTCAGCTGGAAGCACTGTTTCTACAAGAAGCCCTGAAGCTACAGTTCTCATTATTGTATCAAAAATAGATTTTTATTGATTCATATGGAATAACTAGACGGTTTAGTTGACAATAGGACACTGTCCCATTGTTAACCAAATTTTCTGTCCCAATGATCACCATGACGCCATTTTGAAAACATATGGGTATAACTACCAACTACCAAAGTATAAAGACAATCCTTTCATATGATCATATTTTACATATTACTTAATATTATAGAAAAATGCCGTAAGCTTATATGTTAAATAACAAGATTTATAACAATTGAAACATAGTACGAAAAATTTAGTTTTCCCACCTCTAAAACACGTTTTCGCTTTTACACAGGGCTGACTGCACCCCAACCGCTGAATGCAATGCGAGTGAATGCATTGAAGTTTTCCTAATTTACCACTAAGATTTCGTTAAAAATTATCCTCAAATAAAAAAGTTATTCAGCATGTCCCATTGTTCCCAGTGTCCCATTGATGACCATCCTCCCCTATGTAAGATTACCTAATTAATACCAATTAATAAAATTATTATAACATAAAATTACAAAGTCTCTAGTAACATAACTTATCAGAGCTGACAAATATATATTAACAGAATATGGCGACTTCACTGTATGGATCACTTTATAGTAAATAGATGATAAGGCAATTATCTTATAAAAAGGTTGACTAGGTTAATAGTTTGAGATCCCGCCTGAGCCTGATAAAGTTACACAACTGATCACAGTTAACTCTTAAAAGACTGACTGTGGAGTTTGAGCTCCATACTATATTCCTATTAATCATGGATAAAGTTTTGCACAGTACATAAAGTTTTGCACAGTACATTTATATGATAAAAGCTATGAACTGAAAAAAAAATCACATAATTCGAGCCGCTAGTTCCTAAATATCAATGGTGTAACGAATCCTCTTAAATTTTGTCAGTATAATTAGGGGCAACAGAAAAGATTTTGATCAATAATTCACTTTGTAATTATTTATATAAGAAATATTCACTCTTAACCTTCACTATCCGATTTTCTGTTTGATTGAATCGATCCAATAGAAGAAAAAGGAAGAGAAGTTTTTATCCCGTATTATCGTATATTTAATGCTAATTAGCTATTTAGGTTCCCATTTAGATACCTAATGTTTTTAGGGCAAAGGTATAGGAGCCATTTATGATATGTTTGTCAGCTTTATTTCGGTTTTGAATTATTCTGAAGTATCTTACTCTTTTTCTTTACTTGGTCAGTTTAGAAACTACCCAATAAACTAATTACATATTATAATAAATAGATAGAACCATATTTGAAATGTTTGGAGTTTTATTCTTAGCTCTAATGAATTGAGTAATATTAAGTTATTAACCATGGAACGACCAGATCGAGTGTCTGAGAGGTTTGTTTCGGATGAATTATAGCTCTTTACTATTGAATCTTGGCCCAAGTTGCTAGAAATTTTGGATTTTTGTAGTTTAAGACCTATTCAAGCAAAATCAATGAAAACGATGTAACATATTTAGTTTTATAACATTTTATTACAATGCGTAAATTTAGACCTCTGGTGAAATTCATGCACTGTTGCGTCAAAATGTAATTTACAACAACAAAAGCTAATGAATTATTCCTGTAAGTGATGTTACTATTGTGATGAAAAATGTGACAAAACAGTGATTGTACTTCACCCGGGCTCCAGAGGCCCATTTTATCAAAAATGGTGGAAAACAAAATAGAACAAATTTTGTTGCATTATTTTCACTGATAATTGTACAGTGAATAGGTCACACAGTTTCAACAACGTAAGTCAATTAGTTTTCAAATTATGCATCAATATTTAAAACTGGACCGGGCCTTTAAGGTCCGCTGGCCGTTCCAGGGTTAAATTGAGAGTGGAGCTAGGTACCTATGAGCATAAGGCAATCGCATATATTTGTGGGGACTATCACCTTGAATAGGCAGTTTTCACTGTGAATTCAGGTCAGTTACGAGGGTTATCCATTTATTTTAGGACAAGATTTAATTAAATTATCAAATTTTACGGTTTGAAGAATTTTTTGCTGTCACTTTATTTTATTCGCTCAAATCTAGAGAATAACTGAACAAATCATTAATTTTCTTATTGGATAGAAATCTAAAATAGGAAAGACATGCCTCACAATAGAAATTCAAGATGGCGCTGGAGAATGGCTAGAATTAACTTCTTCTCTGTGGACCGTGGTACTAAGTTTTAAGATATGGTTGAGATTACAGTTTTTACTTATGCAAAGGTAAAATTCAATTCATCTGGTCATAAGTATTATTAGTAGGTTTGTGAAAATATGCACTTGAAATCGTAGATCTTAAGAGTATCATAGACGAAACGAAAGGAAATGGTATTAAATACTATATACTGCTGGAGTAGAACGATTCAATAGTGTTTAATTCTTCGGGATCTTTTATTTAAAACGTATATTGTCACAACCCTTATTATTAGAAATACTGTTCTGTCTTTTAAATACACAGTATAATCTATGGAATAATATACAAACTGTTCTTTTTATTAGGACTTAAGCGTGAAGTAGGTAAGCTAAATATGGTCTGAAACTTTTCTCTTCACGGTAAATTAGTTATAAGTACTTCGCTAATGGATTATAATTAATGTTAATGAATCCATCTTCTAATTAATATGTGGATTTAATATTCATGATTATATAAGCATCATCATTCAAGGCAGCTGTATTATTAGCTTTCAAGGTATTCTTGAAAAATAGGTTCTATAATTTTTAAACATTTCTTTCGGGCAGCTATAAATAAAGTCTATGATTCTGTAATTTAACTCTCGTTTGTTGTATTCAATTACGTTTAATGCTTTTAATTACTGCAAAGAACACACACAGAATATTTGGTAAAGAATTTTTCAACTTAACTTGGATATTTTTTAGCCAAGTTGTAAAACATATCAAAAAAAAAATTGAAATTAAAGTTCTAATGTAATATAAAGTTTTCACTGGAATTGAATAAAACTTATATAATAATTGCAAATATTTTAATCACAGGCTCGAGATATTTACATACTTTTATTGTTTCAACATATAAAAATTGAAACACACGAGTGAAGATGAATAAAAAAAAACTTAAAATACCTAATTTATTTGATAGAAATATTAGACAATTCAGCGCTGTTTGAAACATGAATTATTGTGTCAGTAACTGAGTCACAGTGTCAGTAACTGAGTCACAGTGTCAGTAACTGTGTCACAGTGTCAGTAACTGTGTCACAGTGTCAGTAACTGAGTCACAGTGTCGGTAACTGAGTCACAGTGTCAGTAACTGAGTCACAGTGTCAGTAACTGAGTCACAGTGTCAGTAACTGAGTCACAGTGTCAGTAACTGAGTCACAGTATCAGTAACTGAGTCACAGTGTCAGTAACTGAGTCACAGTGTCAGTAACTGAGTCACAGTGTCAGCAACTGAGTCACAGTGTCAGCAACTGAGTCACAGTGTCAGCAACTGAGTCACAGTGTCAGCAACTGAGTCACAGTGTCAGCAACTGAGTCACAGTGTCAGCAACTGAGTCACAGTGTCAGTAACTGAGTCACAGTGTCAGCAACTGAGTCACATTGTCAGTAACTGAGTCACAGTGTCAGCAACTGAGTCACAGTGTCAGTAACTGAGTCACAGTGTCAGTAACTGAGTCACAGTGTCAGTAACTGAGTCACAGTGTCAGTAACTGAGTCACAGTGTCAGTAACTGAGTCACAGTGTCAGTAACTGAGTCACAGTGTCAGCAACTGAGTCACAGTGTCAGCAACTGAGTCACAGTGTCAGCAACTGAGTCACAGTGTCAGCAACTGAGTCACAGTGTCAGCAACTGAGTCACAGTGTCAGTAACTGAGTCACAGTGTCAGCAACTGAGTCACATTGTCAGTAACTGAGTCACAGTGTCAGTAACTGAGTCACAGTGTCAGTAACTGAGTCACAGTGTCAGTAACTGAGTCACAGTGTCAGTAACTGAGTCACAGTGTCAGTAACTGAGTCACAGTGTCAGCAACTGAGTCACAGTGTCAGCAACTGAGTCACAGTGTCAGCAACTGAGTCACAGTGTCAGCAACTGAGTCACAGTGTCAGCAACTGAGTCACAGTGTCAGTAACTGAGTCACAGTGTCAGCAACTGAGTCACATTGTCAGTAACTGAGTCACAGTGTCAGCAACTGAGTCACAGTGTCAGTAACTGAGTCACAGTGTCAGTAACTGAGTCACAGTGTCAGCAACTGAGTCACAGTGTCAGTAACTGAGTCAAAGTGTCAATTAATGCGTCACAGTGTCAGTAACTGAGTCACAGTGTCAGTAACTGAGTCACAGTGTCAGTAACTGAGTCAAAGTGTCAATAAATGCGTCACAGTGTCAGTTAATGCGTCACAGTGTCAGTATCTGAGTCGCAGTGTCAGTTAATGCGTCACAGTGTCAGTTAATGCGTCACAGTGTCAGTTAATTCGTCACAGTGTCAGTAAATGTGTCAAAGTGTCAGTAAATGTGTCAAAGTGTCAGTAAATGTGTCACAGTGTCAGTAAATGTGTCACAGTGTCAATAAATGTGTCACAGTGTCGGTAACTGAGTCACAGTGTCAGTAACTGAATCACAGTGTCAATAAATGTGTCACAGTGTCGGTAACTGAGTCACAGTGTCAGTAACTGAGTCAAAGTGTCAATAAATGCGTCACAGTGTCAGTTAATGCGTCACAGTGTCAGTTAATTCGTCACAGTGTCAGTTAATGCGTCACAGTGTCAGTAACTGAGTCGCAGTTTCAATAAATGTGTCACAGTGTCTGTGAATGTGTCTTACTGTCAGTTAATGTGTCACAGTCTCAGTAAATGTGTCATAATGTCAGTAAATGTGTCACAGTCTCAGTAAATGTGTCACAGTGTCAATAACTGTGTCAGTACTCTCAATACGTGTCAGTACTCCCAATACGTGTCAGTACTCCCATTACGTGTCAGTACTCTCAATACGTGTCAGTACTCTCAATACGTGTCAGTACTCCCAATACGTGTCAGTTTCTTTGTTACAAACTTACACTGTTTAATTATTAAGTTTTATTAAGTCAGCATTCACAAACCGCTATTTTCCTCCATAAATATTCTCCAGTGAAAGCATCCAATTTTCCTCGCCAAATATCTCTGTCAACTATGGGATTTAATAATTAATTAGTAAGTATAATAGTTAGGTATTTTCCCCTCCTAGATTTGGCGCTAAAAATAGAATACTAAATACCCGCCTTATTTCAAATTTCTCAAACAGTACGTCATTATTTTATTGCTTTAAAAAAAAAGTGTATCAAAATTAATAAATAATCAATTTAACACTCACCTACTCTCCAAAAAATATTTCCTTTGTTTGTTTTTTGGGCAGAGTTTATTTTTTTGGCGGGAAATTGCTGATGCTCTTTTATTGCTGTTCTATAGATATTGAAAAAGATTAGCTAAAAAAGTGTATCTCTCGGTGAGTTATAAGTATATTGTATTGATAGTTTTATATTAGTTTTATTTATGATTTTCAAAGTTTGCATTAGTTGCAAATATTATGCTAAGTAAATATTAGATTAGTTACAGCTGGAAAATATAACTGCTACTTTCTTTCTGAAATTCTGAGTTGTAAAGAGATTTTCAGTTTAAGCGATAACTGTAGTAAAGTTGTTTCAATCATCTGATTAAATTGTAAAAGAAAAAATATTCATTGCAAATCTTATTTCATTTAACTATTATATGATAAAAAGATAATTATATTGAAACTAATTACCTTTCAACTCATTTTTTTCTAGGCTGTTTGTAGTCGGTGGAAAAATCTAGGTACTATAATTTTAGCGCCATTTTTCAACCGTATAATATTGAAATTTTTCAACCAGTTTTCACTATAATTATGATTAAACTTTGCCAGATTGACAAGCGATTTTATTTCATTCAGAATATTTTATTTATTGAATATTGTTTTTTAATAATACTTTTTGTCCAATTATATATAACTAGTGTACTTTTCTGTTAAAAATAACGTGTCATCATCAATACCAATTTATTACCCGTTGTTAGGTTACTATTAATGAATTCAATTAAAATTTAATTTTCCGCATAGTCTAATTTATTTTATAGATAAAATACATTAAAAATTGGTTGAAAGCAAAGGGATTTTAAATATCAAGTCAATATATTCCAATACGTATCATAGTTGCCTTATTCATGTTAATACCCGTCGTTTAAAAGCAGTGGTATTGAATTCTATATTCCACTCACGGTACAGGAACATAATCGGTTATAGTACCTAGCAGACGACACAAAAATATGACGTCACCACAACAACACATTCCTTGTTTGTGACCGAGCGGCCCACAATTCCTCGTATTTGCATGTTAATATCGAGAAGTTTGAAGTCATTTTATAAGGGTTTCGTACAAAAGAAAAGCAAAAATGGCGATTGAACCTCAAAGTTGAATATATAGATATAATTCAGTTGTGATTTTATTTTTAATTTCTTTAACTTATCTATAAAAAATAGGGTCTTGAAAATATGCTACCTAGGAGCGTAAAGTAGTGCTAGTTAACTGCTAAATTGTAGTTCCTATGAATAACAAATAAGGAAAAAAATAATGGAATACAATTTAACCAATGCCTAGTTAGTAAGTGATCAGAAAAAAATTAAATTTAGAAGTGCTAAGTTTAAGTAGGTTTTCCCATGTTTCAAAGTGTGGTCAGAGTCGCCATTTCCAGTCATCCGGTGGTCACGTCAAACTATAGATTCTATCAGCTGATTACCATACCCTATGTTACTGTATCCTGATTCCACTGGTGTAGAACCATTCAAAACTGTTTCATTCTCTCCGTCTACAATATTTTCGGGATCTAGGATTTTAAACCATATTGTCACAACCCTACTAATTAATGACTCACTGCAAGCAATGTTCATCCATGGTGGGATCTCCTAAGATTTCCCCCTCTAAATCTGCGATGTACTTCCCAGGATTTGAAGCTATGGACTCGAACTGAAATTATTGGATGTTTTTAGAGTATTTATTATTAATAATTCGCCTAGCCTAGATATTCGTTGTATGACTTATCGATAATTTATCTTAAAAATACACACTATACCAATATGTAAAATAAATGAGAATTATCTTGGAAGAATAAATTTTTTATGGTAAGTTATCGAACGGTTCCACATTATCGATCATAATTATAAGAAAAAATACATAAATTTTCTTATATGATCGAAAATGTGGAACTGTTCTATAACTCGGATCTTACACTAGTAACTTACTAATGTTGTTAATTCATTGATAGTAACGTGACTCAGCAGTTCTCGTTTCGATGAAATATTTTCCTATGAAATTAGAGAAAATTTATTAAATAATGTTAATTTATATTTATGACAGAAAAATCTTTTACATTCCAATTACTGATTATATCGATTCCTTGCCATTCCCATTCCTTACCATTTGCATTCCTTGTCATTGCCATTCCTATTCCTTGCCATTCCCATTCCTTACCATTTGCATTCCTTGCCATTCCCATTCCTTGTCATTGCCATTCCCATTCCTTGCCATTCCCATTCCTTGTCATTTACATTCCTTGTCATTTACATTCCTTGTCATTTACATTCCTTGTCATTTCTATTCCTTGTCATTTCTATTCCTTGTCATTCCCATTCTTTGTCATTCCCATTCTTTGGTATTTCCCTTCTTTGTTATTCCCATTCCTCACCTTAACACTTTCGATGAGATCTATTATTTCTGCCGAAAATATCATTCTGGAGAAGGAAATAACATAATAATTTAATCAATGGATTCTTGATTACTTTACCGGAATTATTAGGTTGTTCGCAAAATAATGGCCGCTATGGGTTTCATGTTTTAAGTTGATTTAATTATTGAATTTTTACTTCAATTTGGGCAAACAATAAATTTGACAATTTATACAGGTCATCTAGATTATTTTTGTACTTTACAGAAGCAAGTGAGCCACTAATATTGAAAAAAGACTAGCGATTGCTTTCCTTGCCTGAGTTCTAGCTCAGCAACAAAGCTTCTCGAACTGATGCACATGTTACACATGGAGTAAGGTACAGAAAGTGAAAGAACAGTACGAAGATAATTTCAAAGATTTTGTTGTGAAGATGAGATCCTCAAAGATGAATACGGTTGGAGTCAGCTCCCCAAATTTCATTCTGAAGTTTGGGGAGCGATTGTCAAGAAAACTCACAACAAAGTGTCAGAGAAATCTAAGCAACTTGGTGTCAGAATTTCAAATGCACGTGTACGACCACAGAACATTGAATAGAAGAAGGATAGATCCCATTATATTACTCTTGAGTGCCGTTTACAGTGACGTCATTTTGACTAGAGCCAATTAGAGCACGCAAGATATTAGTCGATCCGTCAAAGCCAATCAGAGGCTTCGTATCAACAGTTCTGTTGGAGTCCATTATTTTGAATGCGTCCTGCTAGCGAAATGAGATCAGTTTATGTCTGTTGCAAAGAAGATTCAGTTTATTATTGCTTAGTAGCTGCGCTAAGGATAATCGTGTACATAATTTGGTTGGTAGAGATATGGCTCCATCTATTAAATAAATGTTCCTTTTTTAATTGCCTATCTACCAGCAAAGATAATGAGCTGAGGTAGCATGCACGTTCAAACTGTTATCGAGAGAGCGTTTATAGTGACGTCAGAGATCGGTGGACGTGATTGGATGAATTTTTACGACTGAGTACTCGTTTTGTTCTGAGCTTCTTCTTATTCAATGTTCTGTGTGTCCGCCCATCTGGTTACTTTTCATTGGTCTGAAATTCCATTAGTCCGACAATTCAGTAGTCTGACTGTTTTGCACTTTTTTCTGATATATAGCATCAAATATTTGGCCCGGGTGTGACAAAAGTCACTTTACCATTTTGAATGTTATATTACGCTCAAACTAAAAAAGATGCAAATCTTTAGCAAACGGCAAATGGAAGAAGAATACATAAAGTTTTAGTAGATGTGGATCATAATCAATATATTATGACTTTCAGATTTCAGCTATTTCAAATCTACGTTTTAATGTGTGAAATTGTAAACTTCTAAAAAAGGCTAAATTCAATTTAGAAAAAAACACAATTGTTGACTATTACTTTCAACTAAAATTGATCAGTTGTTGAAGTAATGAGATGTTTTATGATAAGTTTTAACAATAAATAATCGAAGACCTGCATTCTTGCCTTGGTAGAAAAAATCAGGTGAGCGGGATCATGTGCTGATAAAGACCGAACTGAAAGACCGAAGTCATCTCGCACCGAAGAAGTTAATCAGCGTTTGAATCTCAGTGTTACAGAAGACTACTCAAAATTCACGAAAAAGAGTAGTACTCAATTGTAATTGTCTTGCACGTCATTCCGGCGCATATTAAAGCAGGATCTGAACTTATATCCTTACAAAATTCAGTTGATACGAGGAAACTTTTAAAAGCAGCATATCCATTATCCTAGACCGACAAAATTACGCTTTATCAACATTTCTTGGCCTCCTAGATAACTGGATATAACTCCTCTAGAATTTTTCCTCTGGAGATATTTAATCGAAAAGGTATTCGTAAATAATCCAAACACGATTGATGAACTAAAATGAAATATTTGTAAGAAATTATCAATTTTCAACCAGATATAATGAGGAGTGATTCAAAACACAAAGGACAGCTAGAGTTCATATGTGCTTAATTATTGAAGGAAGATATTTGAAGGAATATTTTAAGTAAAAAATATTTTGCTTTCATTTGCAGTTTACTTATAAGCTTTATCTTTTATAGTTTGTTCGTATAATGAACTTTTAAGATGGTAAAGTGACTTTTTGCCCACCTGGTATATATGTATATCGGAAGGCGGAACTGCCAGGACATTAATCAATGTGGAAGTGTGCAGTACAAGTACAACAAACTAGCAGATACGACAACCTACATTATAGTTTCATTTAAAATATTTAAGAGTGTCGGACGAATGGAATGTCAGATCAATAGGGAGTCGGTAAATTGAGAAGTCCTCAGACCATCTGAAGTCAAATCGGCAAGGTGGAAAAGATTAAATAATGGGTCCCGCATGAACCAAATGATTATTAGGTAGCACCCTAATGTTGCAAAAATGACTCTGCAGAAACTTACAGACTTGGGATATAAAATTTTACCGCATCCACCCTGTTTTTCTGATCCTTCTCTCACGGATTACCATTTTCAAGCTTTAGGACAGTTTTTGAGCAACAAAACGTTCTGACGAATCTACTTAATTTTATATTCAAAAAGTCACAAAATTTTATCTACGTGGTTTAAATAGTCTTTTTTGATAGGTGGATGGTTGTTCAAGTTTCTTACTTTGACTAGTTCATACATCAAACGTCACTTATCTATTTAATAAAAGATTTTGACGAAAATCGGGCATTATTTTCCGAAGTTTTGTATTTAGATAAATTACTGTCTTTTTCTTTGTTATTTTAAAACTTCTATTTTTTTAATTTGAAACATATTTTAATTTTTTTAACTATTATGATACCACACATATTTTAATTTATCAAATTATTACCTTTCATCAGTTGATGTTTCAGTAATTTCCCCTAATGATTTCAGAAGACGTTTTCTAGCACCGTTAAAGAGTTCATCCAACTCCATCTCCCCCCTTCCTCTGGTCTCCTGGTCGTAGTTCTTAGACTCGGAACACACTTTGCTAGGCTCCAGTGAACCGCTATGAGAACTTTCTAATGTATTACTAACGTCCACCTCTGAAAAAAAGAGAACGAAAGTGGCAGTATTCGAGCACTCGATTATATTCACAACATATACGTACTCAGAAAGTCTCAACTTAGGTCATGATCTATGTTCCGAGTTCTGCGATGTTTCCCTAGAACTTAATTCATATTCATTAAAATTAAACCACTACTGATTTTAAAAATGTTTGTCCCCCTGCTTCATTTTTTATTCGAAAAGACATTATTAATTTACTAAGAACAAGAAGAATAAACTAGACAAATGTGAACGTATAATTACTTTTTTCAGTTTCTCCAGGTGATACGGGCTTACCTGAAAAATTAACGATAATTTAGTATTTACGCCATCTATATATTTTAACTCCATCGTACATTAACTTTTTAAAATGTTTACAGACTTACAAATTAGTGTCGTTTCATCGGAATCGTCCCCGCAGTCGTTCAAACCGTCGCACACAAACGCAGCATCCCTCAGAATAATGTTGTTCTGGCATTTGAAACGTCCGCCAGGCTGCCACCCATTATAGTTGCTTGATCTGCCAACTGATTTGGTCTGGTGTTTCTTATCGCAAGAGCATCTGTAATGGAGGCATCGACAATTAAAGTTGGTAAGTCTGGTAACTGTATCGGACTCTACCATCAGCTTCGAATCGATTTCCATATCACTGACGATAATCGGAAAATTTATACAAAGGAAAATAGGTCATAAATTTTTATCAAATAAATGTTTATCCTGCAGAAAAATGAATTACCATTGATTTATGATTTGGAGCTTGAATTTTATTCAGAAAAATAATGATTAACATTTTAAATTATTCTTTTCGATATATTGTAATAAAATTTAAATTCTTATTGTATGAGTACCTGTGATTTTCCTTGCTTGCTTGATGTAATTTCCTTCTTTGAGATATTGAACGTTCATCATTTCTCTCAGTTTTGTTAAGTAAATTGAATTCACCTGTAGAGAGTGATGCTAATTAAATTGAAGAACTTCAGTCTTCAGTATGCCCTTACAATATACTATTTACGCAGAGAATGTCCAATTAAACAAATTTCACATATATCAGTTCATCGTAAATCTAGCTTATAGGAATTTGAATGGTTATCTGTACTTAAAGTTAAATTTAAATTCATACTTTTACCTAACTAACCTAATTTGTGTAGTCTACCTAGCTGCCAGGCTACCTAACTTCTACGCTACCTAACTAGTGTCATCCATCCATGTTTACTCACAGAGACCCACACTTTCGTCAGAGTGATCAGAACAATCACTCAAATCATCACACACTGACTCTGCAACAACCAAGTCACCGCCTGGACAGATGAAAGAGCCATTTGTCTGTAGTCCAGCAGGAATTACTCGAGGTTTAGCTGTAAGAGATATTTAATTTAACGATAATTGCTTTAAAAATATGGCATATTTTGCTGTTTATCCTTTACTTACAGAGTTCTCTTTCAACTTCTCCTGGTGAAACTGGGTCACCTGAAAGAAAAAAAACTTGAGTTAAAATCTCTGAAGAAAATGGTGAACTTAGAATATACGGTAATGATTCCAACATCTCAATCAACGAAAACTCTAATTAATTTAGATTTAAATACAATTCTCATAAATGAAATTCTATGAATTACCTTAATCTTATAGTAAACTTAACATTATTCTTAAATTCCTCAAAACAGTGCTATGAAAAAACGATATAGATTATCTGTCACACCTAACTACAGGCGTCAAAGACTCACAATACAGTGTCGTCTCATCTGAATCGTCTCCGCAGTCGTCCAAACCATCGCACACGTAAGTAGCGTCTCGCAAAAGTTTATTGTTCTTACATTTAAACCTTCCATCAGCTTGCCAACCTATATACGGAAGGTCATAAATATTCACTTCTCTGGATCTTGATGTATCGTGAACTTCACACTCGCAACTGCAGATGATGGCGAAAAAGCATTTTTAGGTTCATAATTTCTTCTTTCACATATTAGCTCATTTTATTTTTTTGTACACGAACTTTTTGAATTTTAGTAGCTAAAAATTTTCCTTTCATCTCCACTTACTCGTCTGACAAGTTCTCCAAAATCTGCTCAGTCTTCATGAAATCCGTACTTCCTTTCCACAGAGGAAAGTCACTTTTAGTTTCAGCAGCTAGTTTCACCAGGAGATTTATCATATTTAATTTAATAGTCATCTTCAGTGAGTTTGACCCTTTTGTAAATAGTGTAATAATTTCGTTTGCAGATTCTAGTAGATCAGTAACTGCTTTTGTCATGTTAGTAGGTATGTTATGATCTGTTCTCTGAAAAGATGACAATATTCAAATTTTGAGTGATCGATTATAAGTTCATCCCTAAAATTATTTTACATATTGATTGTATTGTGATGAATAATTAATAAATTGTGTAGAAGTCAAAACAGTTATTCTACCTAAAATGACGTAATTTCACTTCAAAACCAATCAAATTTATATTACATTATTATCATATTGACGCCAGAGTCGAAAAAAGTAGTAAGTTCATATCTATATAAAACCTATTACCATATTTGTTGTATAAATTTTTAACATACTACTTTTTCATTAAACCATCTGTAATTAAAACTAAATTACCATTTTCGGGATATCTTCCTCTAGCTTATGTAATACATTCCTAATTAGGAATATTCCAGTGTAATTATTCCTGACAGAGCTTTCCTTGTGCTGGATTCCGCATTTTCTGTTTGATTTCAACCACGCTGCTCTTCTTTTAGAAACAAGAGTTGACGAGAAAGCCGATTGTGCTTCTCGTTTTGATATCCGTGTGAACGATAGGTCTGTTACCTGAAAGGAAAATGCAGATTTCTATCCTGATTGCTGATGTTTGAAATATATAAATATTTCTATTGATAGTGATTATCATAATTTAACCGAAATCTTTCAAATTCAAAGTGTTATTAAGTAATAGTTCAATAGTGTACCTGATAATATAGAGTTTGGTGTTCACTCCTGATAGTGAGTACGGCGGATCCTCCTTCATGCGACTCTATAGGGTAGACTCTACATTTCTTTTCACCATCTGCTATCAGTAATTAGTCGTTAGTTTATTATCAATTTCATTTATTTAATATGTAGTATCGTAACACTGAAAGAATCTGTCATACATTTTAAAATTTTCTAAAAAAATCTTTAAACACTGATCTGGTAACCGAAACGTCAGACACTATAAAATTTCTAATGTAATGTTATCAATGTTTTTGTAAGAAAATCAATTTCAGTTCATAATATTTTGTGCTGAACATCTAGACTTTTTAAATGGTTAGCAATGCCTCTGCTTTATGATCTACATATTTATAGTTTTATATTTAAAGTAACATTTTCGTACCTGATTCTAAGAAACTGCTTGCCAAAACTTTTTGGTACGAAGCTGGTATTTCAAATCTAGATGTGTTTCCTGAAAGTGATAAATACAGAATTTAATGTTTATTATTAATGAATATTGATTTCAAATTTCTTAGGATCTTCATTACACTTTTCCTACCTCGTGAAGAACAGAATCGATCAAACAGATCGGCATATTGGTCCAAAAGAACCGTCCTCTCGGAATCTGTGGTACAGGTGAAACCCGCAACGAAGATGGTGAAATCCTCGCAGGGTTTGATATGTAATGTTGAAAGAGTTTTGTTAGTAACAATTTAAGTCATTTAAATGAAGGTACTCTACAAGTTTATAGACTATACATACCTTGAAAGTTTGAATTAATTCTTCTATGCTGCTTGACGTGGAATACTCGACACTTTTTCGATGATGTCTTAGGTTCTCTGCAAAAGATTGAATTCCTAAATATTATTTTTCTCTACTAGGTGCAGTTTTGATAAGATTATAACTGCTAATAGATACCTACCTAAATCAATATTAGAAGATCTTATCACAGGTAAATTTTTGAAATCTTCAATACGAAGAGGTAACTGCGATATATCAGCCAGGCCAACTTCCAAGTTGCAAGTTATTCCACTCTTTTGTAACTGTGATACTTCTCCTAAAGTAACAAATGCTGTTGAGACAATTTTGGCATCCGTATTTTCCACCTCCAATGTTACTTCTATCTGAGCTTTTGTTAGAACAACTAAATAACAACATAACAGTTTTAGCACAACTAGCTTGACGTTAGCCTCCATTTTGATCGAATGTATCTATTGGAACACATTTAATATGGTTTGGCAAATGAGCTCTGAATCAAGCTCTCGTGCATGACACTTCATTTATTACACTGCCTAAGTTGTAGCGTATAAAAAGATTAGTCACATGCAGAAATGGTCACAGGTTTAGTGTCATTGGTCACTCGATAGGTCATAGGTTACTCCACGAAGGTCAGCGGTCACACCGTTTTCTCAGGTTGCTAGGGCTCGACTGACTAGTCATCAAAAATCACAAAGTGATTTACATAATTAAACACCGTGCAGTTCGCTTTTCGCAGAACATAGCCATTAAATGTGATTCGTTTTTCAAGGTGAATGAATGGCTTCTATTGATTTCTAGCTTTTTGTTTCACTTCTGAGAAGTTAATTCTATGTTTCTCTTCGTCACCATGGAGGATAAACCAAGCTGTAATTAGTTTTCTGATCTTCCATGTCCCTTCTGAAATGTGAAGCATTTAAAAATCAAATAATCCAGTACATAGATTATGAGGTGAAATTCTTCGAAGGAGGTTAAGAATACGGCTTTTTTTTTGGATAAAAAGTCCTAAATATTACAACTTCAAATGGGACGAATGGGCTTTTTATTGTCTTTATTAAATGTCGAAACCCAAATCAGTTTTCGTAGAATGAAAGATTTTTGAAACTTATTCGTCATCATTAGAGTAGAATCTTCAATGAAAATAATAATTTTTTTTAGACAATATTAGTTAGTACAGAGATTGGAAAGAAATTTTTTAGCCATGGTGATTCTTTACTAGATTCAATAATACGCGATATTATACAGGGTGGGGCGTAAGTTTGGAAGCAAATGAAAGTGCATATTATAATCCAACGAAAAATATATTTAATAATTTACAGTTATGTATTATTACATAAGGGTTTTAAGAATTCAATAATTATAAATTTATTCAAAATGTCCCCCCTTGTTTTTAATAACAGCCTCAAATCTCCTCCGAACTCCTCCTACTGCGGCACGCAACTGTTCTTGTGAAATTTCCTTCCAAGATCTCTGGAGCGAACGCTTTAAATCATCCACACTGCGATGAAATTTACCACAGGCTTTTGATTCAAGAATGGACCATACCGAAAAGTCCATAGGATTAACATCTGGGGAGCAGGGAGGCCACATTTCTTTGGACCAAAACCGTGGAAGATGGTCATGGCACCAGTTTTGAGTGACATTTGCAGTATGTGAAGTCGCGCCGTCTTGCTGAAATGTCCATAGAGTGTCATAACCGAAGTGATCCTTAGCTGACTCCAATATTGGCGTCAAAATATTCTCAATATAACATTTAGCATTGATTTTGGCGCCTTGTTCCACAAAAATTAAAGGAGATCTCCAAGTTTCTGAAACGGCGGCCCTGACCATTACTGAAGCAGGTTTCATGGTTCTGTGGACAGTTTTTTGGTTGAATGGGATGTCTTTTGCACTTTTACCAATTATTCTGTCATTCCTCCGGTTGTGAGCCATTTCCACTGTGAAATTTTTTTCGTCAGACCAAACAATTTCACCAGCCATGCCAGACTTCAATTCTCTCAGAAGTGCTTTGCTTCTCTCCAATCTCTTTTTCTTTACAGCTTCTGACAGAGTCTGTCTCTTTTGGAGGGTGAAAGAGGACATCTTTAGGTCTTCTTTGACAACTCTTCTCAATGTTTTGGGACTCACATTAGGTTTTGGCTAACAATCGTATTGACATTTTCGGGTTCCTCCTGATCTTCTCTCGGGCACATTTTATCAGTTTTTTGGTGCGTTGTGAGCGTGGTCTACCTACCACTTCTTGGACGATCAGTCAAGTCTCCTCTCTCATTAAAACGCTTCACACACTTCCAAACAGTCGATCTTGCTATTGAGATAGTCTTTGAAATGACGGAATCTGACTTCCCGGCACGGTGTAGAGCAATAATGGCTCCCCTTTTTTTTCTGACATTTTTGAATTGACTAAATTTTTGTAAAAAAATAACACTGCCACGTCATAATGTAGTGTCTCTACTATAGTTCAAACCCTATCACCTACTTAGGAACTTATTTTTAAGAATTATATCAATGTTTGAAAAATTGCTTCCAAACTTACGCCCCTCCCTGTATTTGCATTATTATTTATAGAAAATTCAAAACTTGCGGAATAGATTCGAGGTTGTCTCGAAAGAAGGCGCGGACTGTGAAAATAAACCAACAGTATTATTATTCTACTCATGATTTGTTATTTTACACATACACTGTTAATCTACACAGTCTGTGTTCATTTACACAGTCTGTGTTAATCTACACAGACTGTGTTAATCTAAACAGACTGTGTTAATCTACACAGTCTGTGTTAATCTACACAGACTGTGTTAATCTACACAGTCTGTGTTAATCTACACAGACTGTGTTAATCTAAACAAACTGTGTTAATCTACACAGACTGCATGTGTTAATCTACACAATCCAATCACTCACCTTCAGTCTGCTAAGCCTATAAATATTTAATCAGTCGTTAATCGTGTATCGATGATTTCCATGACAATACATGATTAACAGTTAGGAAAGTATTTCACATAAAATGGTATTCGTGGTGTATTGGAGGTATTTTTGATATTGCTTATATTGGTATACAACCAATATTAAAACTATCAACAACATAAAAATACCAACAATGTTAAAAATACCAACAATATTAAAAATACCAACATTGTTAAAAATACCAACAATGTTAAAAATACCAACAATGTTAAAAATACCAACAATATTAAAAATACCAATATTGTACTATTTTATGTGAAATATTTCAATAACTGCTAATCAAATAGTGCCAAGGAAGTGTTGGTATTTTGCATATGGAAATGTAGTAGTTAACTACACTATGCAGTTAACTACACTATGCAGTTAACTACCAATAACTACACAATTTAACTTTGTATTCCTTACATTATAGAACATTAAGAAAATGTTTTTGTTCATAGTTTTAATTTGTTTTTATGTCTATTGATTACACATTTAGCTTTATTTCAAGCTACCAAGCTATTCTATAATGCATATGTTTCTGAGTTAGATTTAATTCATTCATTTAACATGTCGGATAAAAGTCAAAAATTTATTAGGGCAAGTTACGAATTATCGGTCAGTTCTACATCTTCGGACAAACCCTTGGTTTGCAGAAGTATTAGATAGCACTGTGTAATAATAACAATTTTTATTGTTTTTTTCTTTTATGTCCGAAGATGTAGTACTGACCGATAATTCGTAACTTACCTTATGATTAATTATATATATGGATGCATAATAAATACTTACAAGAGTATATTCATTACATTGTTTTTTTCTTGTTCTTGCTGCTCCTATTCTAACTGCAGTCAAATTTTTTATTACTCATTATATTATTTTTAATTATTTTTCATAAGAAATATATTTATTTATTTCATTTATTAGTGCAAATTAAAAGATAGAAGAAAATATCACAATATAATTTAATTGAGTATATTTATTTTTATTGAACTACTGTAATTTTCTTTTAGTGTTGAGGTTTATTTTATTTTATTAAACGGTGACTATATAATAATTATTATGAATTATTTTTATATTTTCTCTATTATCTGAATTTGATAATCAAGTTTAACTCTTATTTGTGTTGATTGTACGTATTTATGAACAATTTTGGGTACTTTCTGAGTTATCAGACCATTTCACATTTTCGATCATATAATAAAAATGTAATAATAACAATAAATATTAAATAGTATTTATTATACATTTTTCTTACATAATCGAACTTTTGGAACCGTCCGATATGTAGGAATTTACCCTACTTTGCTGTTTCAATAATTTGTATAACATTTAATTCACCTTCTCCTTTTCTAGAATTTTATGTCAGTCACCTTTTATAATCTGTTGATCGTCTTTCAAAATCTATTACGATATTATTTTTTTGCATTTTATCGTGAAATATCATAATTATCGTTATCGTCAGCATCCCTTCATCTTTCGGAAAGTCCGACGAAAGACGATACGTACTCTGTATAAAGCAATTTATGATGAATTTTCTATTGAATTTTATAGTAGAATTGTTCATTGTCGTAAAAAGTTTATTTTTTATAATGGATCAATGGGAAAATGTCCTCTTGTTTAATAAAGCTTACGGTCCGTGATTACGTAAACTGGTGACTCAGTCTCCAGTTTAGTGCTTTACCGTCCACCGTAAATGACTAAACCTTACGACTGTTTAAAAGGCAATCAACCGAATTGCCTTAAATTTGGTTAAACGATTGGTCAATGTCCAGGAACCAGTTTATTAGATTTCAGGAGCAAACGGGTCAAAGGTCAAGGTCACAAAAAGATCAAAATAAACAAAAGAATGTAGCGGCGGCGAAGGTATGCGCTGTACGAGTGCCTGTTCCAGTTAGACAGTGACATAGTCATTATAAAAACTATTTGACACAATAGCTTCATTAGTCAACTGTTAGTTTAATACATAGTGAAGCTATTAATTATAGTTAGGAAGTGAATGCTCTATTAGTCAATGTAACGAATTTATTAGTTTGTAATCTAGGTGTTATACGAACTTATTTACAGAGTTCAAATTTACAAAGAGGCTACAATTTTAGAGGTCAAATTTACAAAGAGGCCGAAAAATTGTAGAGGTCCTATTTGCAAAGAGGGAGAAATTTTTTAGAGGTCAAATTTACAAAGAGGCCGAAAAATTTTAAAGGTCAAATTTACAAAGAGGGAGAAATTTTTTTAGAGATCAAAATTGTCATAGAGGCCTAAAATTTTAGAGATCAAATATACAGTAAAGCCAAAAAAAAATTAGAGGTCAAATTTGGAAAAGAGGCCAAACAAATTTTAGAGGCCAACATTGTAGAGAGACCAAAATTTTTGATAGGTCTTATTTGCAGTGAGGTAAAATCTCTAGAGGTCAATTTTACTGAACGGACAAATTTCTAGTTGCACTATACAAAGTATAGGTACATTTAATACATTCAACCTTGCCGCTGTAGAATGTGTGGAGGTGTTTATTTTTCTGTTTGTGGTTGGTATGGTAACGAATAAACAGAGACCTGTTCGTATGTTTCCAATGAATATTCTATTTACTTTTATCTCTAACTATGTTTCTTGTTGTACTTTATCGTGCTGAGAGAAATCGATACCGATATTGCAGCGGTAAATCGATACCGATAATGCTGTTTGAGTGGCACCAACAAATTGGCTTGTAATGAAAAATAATCAGGTTATGGAATATTAACTAATTCAATTTGCATTTTTAAATGATTAAAAATATAGTTATAATCATAAAAACTCAGACTATTCTTAAACTCTATGCTGCATGGTACTCTTTAAAGAAAAGAATAAAAATATGATTTAAAAATATTTTATTTAAAAGAAAAAAATTGGAAAACATATTTCATAAGAAAAGTAAATTTTAGATTGCAAGTTAAAAGCATTTAATAATTGCGTCAAATTGTATGTAGATATTTTTATGCATTTAATATACTAAAATTTGTGAAATACATGAAATTATGATAAGTTGTTGAAAAGAGGTCTCCTTCAGCCGTAAGAAAGAACATTGCACGCTTCGTGACATTTTATAGACATTTGATGGTTTCCAACTTTCCTGTATCTAGATTCCCTAGATATGTTTGTGTTCAAACAGTGTCTATCAATGCTTCGAATAATATTTTTTAACAATGGAATATGAAAAAAAAAACTTGATCCCTAACTACATCTTCGTTTCCGACGATTGATGGCTGTTTTAACCCTTCACTTGCCCACAGGGGTTGAAGCTGTCTGTGGTGAATGGAAGAAAAGAGGGGTGGCGTCCCTTGGGCCTGAACTGCAGTTTTAGAGGATAGCGCTAGGGTTATGCTCTTCAACTACGAGGTCTTAGATTTGTGTTAAGTAGACTCGTAGGCTTCATTTATTATCACCTCTTCATTTTCCTCTCCCATCCGTGAGTGCAGCCACCGGTGATCGTGTCCCTTTTTCGTCACATTCCTTGGTAAGTGATTGCATTCACGAAGTAGCTTTTATGCATCCATAAGCATTGTCACCGACGATGGCAAGTGAATTTGTTCATGGAGCCACTTTCCTTTCAGACTGCTTCTTCTAGTCCCTTTTATTTAATTTCCTTCGAAGCAGACGTTAAACCCTCTATATAATAATTAGTTAATGGTTGTTTTTATGGTTGTTTTGGTGGGGATTATAGAAGATTTTAGAGGAATAATCATCCATAGACCCACCATAACTTTTAATCTGGCTATTCAATGCTAAGAACAATTATTTTGTCTTTTATATAAGCATTGTGTTTTCAATGTTAAAGTTGTTATCGTTATAACTGTATTAACTTTAAGTTAATCACTAGTCATAATATAGTTTGAGATAGCAATGCATGTCAACGACTAACTGGAGTTGAAGTTTGACCTGCAACTTACAAGGTTCAATGTTCATTGATTGCTTCAGTGGTTTCTTTATCTTGTTTTTAAAGTTAGAGTACAGGGTGCCATTCTTACAGAGTATAGTGTTCCAGAATTTAAACAATAACAACTTCATCAATATTGGTTCGATTCGAATTCAGTTGGTTGTAAAATGTTTGAGGTTCTTTCTGAAATTGTTTGACGGATTCTGCTCTTCAGTTCATTGATATACCTGGGCTGAGAATGATGAAGTTTACTCGTGAAGAATCTCCGTGGAAAGAAATCACCAAGTGAAACATAAGGTGATCTTGATGACCACTTACTGTCCATTTCATAATATTCAAACCTCCAGTTTTGGAAATATTCCATTCAACCACTTTAATCCACTCCCAAAATATAAACAAATTGTTCCATGATATTGACCAATTGTCCCGCCAAACTTCAGGCAATTTGGTTGAATACTTTTTGAGTTATTCGAATAACAAGATGATAAATAAATAAATAAATAAATAAATGCCGGGTAAAATATGAGCTTTCCGCATTCTGCAAGATAAAAACTTGTTCCTGGATAATGATTAATCGTCTCACCAAATTTCAGTCAATTTGATCGAACACTTTTTCAGTTATGCAGATAACAAGATTACAAAAACTAGCGTCTAGAACATAACCTTCCGCAATCTGCGAAGGTAGTTAGGAAGTTATTAGACATTAGAAAGTGGAAAAACTCTGACCCGGTACATGCAATGGTTTTGGACTAATAATTATTGATATAGTGAAATGTTTAGTCTTTGAGATGTAGGTATCCTCATGCACATGTTTCGCGTGCGTCCTCCCGATTCCAAAAAAGTTATCCTGACCGTCAGTTTCATCTTTTGTTGGTTTCGTTGATTTGTTGAAAGATGGACGATTCTTTTTAAAATTTATATTTTGATTCATAGAATTAATAGTGACTGAATTTATGAATTTGTGAACATTTTGTAACAATACAAAAATATAAATGTGAATATTTTGAAGAATTGGAACGTTTTCGACACCTGAAATTACTGTTCTATAAAAAAAACCTTTTAATTTGGCGTCAATAGACAGCATTTTGTCATCTCACGATGATTCCCGGTGGTACACTCTTTTATCTCGTAGATTCCTTCTTCTATTCCTATTTTCTTTTGAACCCCCATTGGTCCATCCTAACAACCGCAACATACATTTAATTCCAAGAAACAAGAGGTTGTACCTTTGGTGTTGTGTGATCTATCGGTGGCAAATATTAGCTGTCGATATCACATCAATCGATAGGTTTGCGTACCTTGGTCACTGTGACTACCGTCACCCTTGAAAAGCTGCTTCGCTGTGACCCTAGTCAATTGCTCTGCGAACGAGGGGCAGTAAACACCGTGGACTTAGCACTCGTGACCTTTTCAAAAGATAACATCTCTGGCGCTGCCGGAAGACTTGGAATAAAAGGTAAGATTTTAATAAATTGTTACATGAAGTGAATTAAAAGAATGGAAAATGATCTGATGAAATATTTTAACAGTTCCTGAATTGGATAGTAGGATTTTTTTTAATTCATCTCTGTTATATAATAGGTTTTCACTGCAATATTGTTCTTATATTTTTATTCTTAAGTTTTATTCATAAAAATTATAAAATTGCTAAACTATTATTACATATGAATTAAGTAGAAATTAAATTCTTTAGCTCTGTAACATTCTTATTCATTTAATTTATTTAAAAAAAGACGATGATTCTTCCAAATATTTTATTGACAAAAAAAGATTTCATAAATTTTATATTTAAATTTCATGGGCTATAAACAAATTTATTTTTCTCTAATAACTGTGGCAGTTTTTTAAAATAATTCCTACCAATTGTATAAATTGATTAAATTAACGATAAATTTATGAACGAAAATTGAAAATAATTTATCTTAAGTTGAATTAATTTCCATTGAAAAAAAAATAAAACAGTTGCATATTTTTCAAAAAAGTTTTATATATCGTTACAAAAAATGTTCACACTTTCGAAATATAAACATTGAACTTGAAATATACTTTATATATAAATCTTCTTTCATATTTAATCTATTATAAAATAATAAGAGACACGTCTGTCTGTCTGTCTGTCTCACACTAATATTAACAAATTGAAAAAAATCATGGTTTGGACTTTAGATAACAATATAAAATTAGTTTATATCAGTATATATGTATTGATATACGTACTTGCGTCTAAATAATAATAAAAATTACTATATTACTATATTTCTCAATGGATAAAATATAGGTCTATATAGTGTACACTGAGAAAAATTGCAAGTCAGCCTGACTCATCACTTGAGTCAAGGCTGCAAAACTCCAATATTGGAGTCTTTCTTTCTTGATTGACTCTACCTGAGTCAATCTGACTATATATCAGGATGAGACAAATTGACTCACATATTTAACCGGTTTTGAGACAAACTGAACACTAAAATTCTGAGTCAACTTGACTCGAATTGTTTTTCAGTGTACTATAGCACTGATACCAGAGACAGTAGCTGATTCTTTAAAACAAATTTACTCATCAAATAATTCAATATTCTCAAAAAGAAATCAATTTAAAATCAATCATAGTTTCTTTTATAATGACTAGGCACATAATATTTTCGTTATATAGTTTCAAAGTACAGCAAGTGAAGCAAACCATGTAAATGTTATTGTACTTTGCCAGTAGATATAAAAGTTTGGCATCAATATACCGATATACCTTCACAAGGTTACATTACAATGTTTAGAGACTTGTATCGATGAGGTGAATAATTAACACAAAAGGAAATACACGATGACAAGTATGACACTGTAGCCGATGTGACACAGTAGCTGATATGACACAGTAGCCAATATGACACAGTAGCCGATATGACACAGTAACTGATATGATACAGTAGCCAATATGACACAGTAGCCGATATGACACAGTAGCCGATGTGACACAGTAGCCAATATGACACAGTAGCCGTCATATCGGCTACTGTGTCATATCGGTTACTGTGTCACTCATATCGACTATATATTGTGTATTTACCTTATCTACCTTTTAGCTTCAAAAGATATAAGCTACACCCTATAAGGTAGTTTGTAACCGTCACTACAATTTATACAGGGAATACCTAACTACCATTTAATTATTCCATTAACGTATACGTGCTCAATACCCAATATTCGACAACTTTTTAAAATATTATGGAGAAAACATAGTCACCATTCACCTTGCATAATAGTTGTGTTTGTTCTTTTACATACAATTTGAATGCACTTAACATAAAAATGAGTGCATTTGTATTTTAAGTGAATAATTACCCATTAAACTATCACATTAATTTAAAGCACTAAGTAGGAAGTTACTTAAATTCTAAACTACCGAGTATAATCAGCTACATCATAAAATTTAAATTTCGTAAATGGAAAATAAATTTCTATAAAAAATTGAATTATGAAAAATGTTTTTTTTAGATTTCTTATGGGTTTAATTTTTGTTTTAAATATTTCTCCATTGAAAACAAAAATAACAATGATGATAGGAAATCGTTTATATAATCTACTCTTTAGTTTAATGATTTTCTATATGATATTCACCATACAAGGTCAGCTAAGGTGACACATGTTGAGTTTGGTTAGGGTTACCAATGGTAACTACCGGTTACCATTGGTTACCAGTGGTATTTACTCAGTGTCAGGGTAACTGGAATGTGAATGAAGTTACTCATACTCTGGGTGGGACTTACCCAGTCAAAAATTATCAATTGCTCATCGTCTATTATAGTCGATACAACGATTTATATTAGTAGAATGTTCAGATTTATGTCCGACGAAAGATGATAGACTGGCAGTGTTTTAATTTTATTATAGATTACGATTATATTTTTTGTCGTATATTTTTATAATCGATTATAATTAATCAGCTTTTACTATTTTTTGATTTAGTGATGGAAAGGGGATAACCGATTAGAGGCAACCGATATTATATTATTAATTTATGTATAAAAATTATATATACCGATAAATATCATTATCGGCAAACCGATAAAGCATATAGTTACTATATTTACTCCACACAAACATCGTTCCAATGTTTATTTATTTTGCCTCTAAATTAGAAGTCAATATTTAGAGGGTTTCTTTACCTTCTAAATGGATAAATTAGATGATTCACTGAATTAGAAGAAAAAAATTTGAAATACAGTCAAACGTAGGGAAAATTACGAATTATCGGTCAGTTTCACATCTTCGGTCATATATATATAAAAAAACTATACATAATGATTTTTTCTAAATTTAAATACCAATTAAAATTAAAAATAAATAATCATTATTATATCGTGTTTTCTTATATGACCGAAGATGTGAAACTGACCGATAATTCGTAACTTACTAACTATATAAATTATTTTTTAAATATATTTTTCCTACTAAAAACGAGAAGAATACATTATCTGTAATTGTTTTCTATTACAGTTGTGTTATTTTTGATTGGTGGATGATTACAGTATCTTATATGTAGCGTTGTGACAATATGCTTTTAAAATGATAGATCTTAAGATCTATGACCTCAAGAATATCATACACGAAATGAAATGGTATCGAATACTGTATACCGTTGGTGTAGAACCATTCAATACTCTCTGATTCTATATCCGTCTATAATAAATAAAGGATATATGATTTTAAAAGCATATTGTCACAACCCTTATAGTGATGATTAAGGCTCGGACATTGGGGCATTTATAAGTTAAATGCCACTAGCGCTCATAATGCTCCAAACGCCATAAACGCCCCAAAATGCTCAAAACGCCCCAAAATGCTCCATATGTACTCTGGTTGACTTCTATTGCGCACCAAGATTGAGTAATGTCAAATAACTGTATCATTCTTACCGGGTGGACAACTGCACTTTTAAGTGTATTTAATGGTTCATAAAGCTTAAACGTGAATGATAGAACTAATTTCACATAGTTATCTACCAGTGATTGCTGAGACTGTTTATTTAGGTAACATTAATAATTCATACATTTCTTTCCCCATCCTTCATATTACCAATAATTAGTTCGTATAAATATACTTAAACTAAAAATAGATTAAAATACGAATTTGATATTGATAGAGAGATAGCTTCAGTGAAATACCAGGGTATGTGTTTGTGTCCTATTGCCTAGGTACAGCCAAAGAAATTGTATCCGTATTTATTTTTTGATAGTTAACAAATTTCAAATGTTGAAGAGAAATCATATTACAGGTAGAGCTCGTAAAGCTCGGGCAAAAAATATCCGTTCTATAAGGGCCATGTAGCTCTTACAATGACATCTTTAAATTATATGGATTAACAAATATATTCTATGTCTACCATCAATCTAGTCATGCATTGATTTAATTTGATTATATTCACTTAATGAGTTAATGTATTGTTGTTCAGTTTTTTAATGATTTAATTTTGTTACCCTTTTCTTATACATTTTCTTTGATTAGAAAAGTTCTATAAAAATTAAAAAAGGTGTAACTATTCTAATAGTAACCCTAGATTTTCACGTAATTCATATCTACTTAGCTGCTAATATCTTTGTTTTATTTTACATACCTTATTTTTTCGTACATTTGTTTGAATAAGTAAATACAGGGTTGAATATTTTGCAAGGCGTAGTGAAGAAAAAGACTGAAATATTTCCCGAATTGACTCCCTAAGATGTTTCCCGCTATGCTAGTGCTCTGTTACTTCCACAGAAGTAGAGATTATTCTTTTTATTGAAATATGTGGTCTCAGATAGAAAATGAAGGGTCAAAAAAATGTTAAAGAAGTAATGGTTTTATCTTGTTAATATGGGTTAACTTTCACATTCTTACAAAACTTCAACAACATGTGATGCTAGAATTTTCTGTAACATTATAGACTCGATATATCTAGATTCCAATTATTATATGTACTGCATACGTTCGTTTTGGTTTCAACATTTATTGTTCTTTTTCTTTTGTTTTTTCAAGTATTGCACAATACTTTTGAGCCTTACATATTTACATAATGATTTTTCAAAATGAATTATTTATCGATAAAAATTAAAGATAATTCTTGTGTATATTTCATCCAAAAACTCTTCAAAGAACAAAACCTCGTTAAAATTCTTACTTTGATAAGTAACACGCTTTTTCTTTCGGTGCATGAAACGCTCAAAAAACTGCCTCAAATGCACCAATAACTGTTCCCAAATGCACTGATAAGTGCTTCAAATGCTCCGATAAGTGCCCCAAATGCACCGATAAGTGCCCCAAATGCTCCGATAATTGCTCCAAATGCTCTTTTCTATCGCTCCTACTGCACATTTATAGCGCTACAAGTGCTCGTTTTGACCGCTACTACTGCTCTTTTTTAAGTGCCCCAATGTCCTAGCTCTAGTGATGATACATGTGAGATATTAAGTTATAGTGGGATCATAGACGATTTAGTAGGGCCCACTCTTCTATGGCCCCATCATAATGTTCACCCTGAGATACGATCTAAAAATTATATAATAAATATTTATATCTATACTGGAAATATTGATGTAAAATTTGAATTCTTATGTTTTTTATTCAATACTATATTTATTTTATCTATAAAATATAGTGTCGGCCTAGGCAGAAAAATAAATTTTAATTTAATTCACTAACCTAAAGGGCCGTACACACGCAGGGTTTTTTCAGTCTTTCCACCGGACTTTTTGCTAAGCTCCTCCCACTTTTTCCACGAGACTTAAATTTTGCACAGAAAATCCGAGACTTTTCAACAACCTACATGTTCTATTATTTTCCCCCCAATCAAGAGGTGCAATATTGTAAATCTTCGTATAGCTACTGTCAACTCATAAAATATATTGTAATAACACGATTGGTGTTCATTTTATGACAAACTTTGCTCCATTCATTTCTTTACCTTTGAGGTAAAGAATTCTCATATTTTCCTTTTTAAAAAAGACTGCCAGTAAAATTGATAATACCTAGTAATGTTTCTTTAAACTTATTTTTAGTAGGTATAGTATATTTTAGTAAAATAAATATTACTATCTTTATTTTATTTATTTCAACATATTACCTATTAGCTAATACCTTTATTTTATTTATTGTAAAGCAATACATATTGTACCTAGTACCTATCTATACGTCTTGATACTTTTACCTAAACTTTATAAAATAGCTAAATTACATTTGTTGAGTGGATTAGATTAATCATTAAATCAAGTGAAGAGAGAATAATCTCGGTTAGTTTATTACTAAATATTGTAATAAACTTCATAAAAATTATCATACTAAGTTAATTATTAACTAAATAATCTTAGTAATCTAGGTAGGTAGTTCTCTAGTAATTAATTAATCTAGGTAAAAGTAACTAACATATATAATTAGTAAATAACTAACCCAGGTAATTAGTAATTTTAACTATCCTAGGTAATTAACAGTTACTAACTACCTAGGTTAGTTACCTAGTTTAAAAAAATAGAGGAGGGCTTATGTCGCCTATATGAGTAGTTAATTGCCTATATGAGTAGTTAAAATAATCCACGAGATTAAAAAGTCAATCCACGTGTGGACGCTATTGACTTTTGAATCAAAAGTCTGGTGGAAAAGCGGAGAAAAAAGTCTGGTGGAAAGACTGAAAAAACCCTGCGTGTGTACGGCCCTTAAGAACGGGAAATAAATTACCATTGAAGTCCTGTTATTTTTAACACGAATTTACACTCGTTTTATATAATAGGGTAACTACTCAATTACCGTGTTCTCACAGTTACCGTAAAGGCACGTAAAAGTAAGTCATTAGCCAATCTGAATGGTGAACAAGTTGGTAAACCAATCATGACGTAACAACCACTTTACGGTAACTGTAAGCAGTCGGTAATTGAGTCATTACCCTATAAGCGGTTCTTAACCTGGGTTCGATCGAACCCAAGGGTTCCGGTGAGTCAGTTTCAGGGGTTCGGCCGTTTGGTTCATAATGTTTTTTTATTTATATGCGAAATTCATGTTTTGCTCATTGAACAAAGTGATTTAGTGCGCGGATGATGTATGGCACAGTTTGTTTACTAATTCAGTATAATAAATCAGTATATGCTATAGTTATGTATTACATATTTTTATATTTGGATGGGGAAACACATTTGTTTTTCCAACTTCAAGGGTTCGGTGAATGCATATTTGGAGCTTGTTGGGTTCTGTTTCTCCAAAAAGGTTGAGAACCACTGCCCTATAAGTATATGAATTTTAACATTATTATTGTCCATATCATCCACATATCATCTAAATTTGCTCACATACGAAATATTACGTATTTACTATTAAGTTTTAATGAAAGGTTGACACTATAAAAATCTCTCTATTGCAGGTTGTTATAGGAATACTCTTTAGGATGATTTGGGACAAGGGGTCGCTAGCCCCCTTTCTTGTCCTTTTCCTCGGGGCCACCCACTGTCATGCCCTGCTCTACCTCCACCTCGACTACGAAAAAGCCTTTGACATCTCCAAGGCAACAGTCCAGGACGCCGTTGGAGGAGTGCTAACAGCTAAAATAATGGGGTGAGTTTAAAATATAACCTAATTCAAATATTGCAATTACCGAAAAAAAAAATGATTTATCTATAAATGAAAATGTAATCGTAATTTAAAATATATAACTAAAGGTCCTCTCCACTCTATATTTTTTATTTCTCTATTCATTAGAACTAATATTTCTGATTATAAAACTTCAAACCATTTCAAATTTGGTTATATATTTTTATTATTATTAAGAAATTTTTCCATTCTTTCTTCTACTCTCTGAATTTCAAGCAAAGAAAAAGTCAAATTATCAATAGGTTTACTAGATCCGACAAATTCAAAACAATAAAAAACTGATTCTAAGACAATGTCTCCATATAAAGAATCCAAGTAACTATTTAGGTGTTTCTTACTAATAGTTTTCATATATCTTAACATTTTTCCGATCAAGGGAACTGTTCATATTAAAACAATTTGTATTTGAATAGGTATGTACGAGAGATGACCTACCTACTTAGTAGGTAGGTCAAAGAATACTTTAATAATTGATCGATTTCTTTTCTGTTAACTGTGATATGTTGTATAACCTTAACTCTACAAATTTAAAGCAATTACAATTTTTTTTTAATTTTAGAGTGGAGAGGACCTTTAACAACAAAATGGATGTTTTACAAAAGTTTAATTATGTCTGAATTTCGACAAATATTTTCATCTTCAATATTAATCTATCATCAATATAAATCAAGTTCTTTCTATTTCGACCATAAAACGTATTCAGATGTATTCTGAAATTAGACTTTTATTTTCATAAATATTTGAAAAAATATATTGGGTATATACACTTTACACAGTATTTGATATGACTCAGTAGCCAGAAGCAATTGTTACAAAAAATGTTCAATTTTCGATCGGAATTTGGTGAGGACATTTTTCAGTTATTATTTTAAAAGGAAAAACACGGTACCTACACCGAAAAGATATTTCCTAGTCACTTCATATCGAAATCTGAACACTTTATGGTCATATTGGCTATAGTGTCATATTGGCTACTGTGTCATATTGGCTACTGTGTCATATTGGCTACTGTGTCATATCGGCTACTGTGTCATATTGGCTACTGTGTCATATTGGCTACTGTGTCATATCGGCTACTATGTCATATTGGCCAGTGTGTCATATTGGCTATTGTGTCATATTGGCTATATTGTGTCATATTGGCTACTGTGTCATATAGGCTACTGTGTCATATTGGCTACTGTGTCATATTGGGTACTGTGTCATATCGGCTACTGTGTCATATTGGCCAGTGTGTCATATTGGCTATTGTGTCATATTGGCTACTGTGTCATATAGGCTACTGTGTCATATTGGCTACTGTGTCATATTGGCTACTGTGTCATATTGGCTACTGTGTCATATTGGCTACTGTGTCATATTGGCTACTGTGTCATATTGGCTACTTTGTCATATCGGCTACTGTGTCATATTGGCCAGTGTGTCATATTGGCTACTGTGTCATATTGGCTACTGTGTCATATCGGCTACTGTGTCATATTGGCTACTGTGTCATATTGGCTACTGTGTCATATTGGCCAGTGTGTCATATTGGCTATTGTGTCATATTGGCTATATTGTGTCATATTGGCTACTGTGTCATATAGGCTACTGTGTCATATTGGCTACTGTGTCATATTGGGTACTGTGTCATATCGGCTACTGTGTCATATCGGCTACTGTGTCATATTGGCCAGTGTGTCATATTGGCTATTGTGTCATATTGGCTACTGTGTCATATAGGCTACTGTGTCATATTGGCTACTGTGTC
The DNA here is from genome assembly GCA_947561585.1 of Caprella mutica. Classification (NCBI taxonomy): domain Eukaryota; kingdom Metazoa; phylum Arthropoda; class Malacostraca; order Amphipoda; family Caprellidae; genus Caprella; species Caprella mutica. Next base: position 37,839 of record CANNZV010001353.1, read on the forward strand.
ATATTGGCTACTGTGTCATATTGGCTACTGTTTCATATCGGCTGTTGTACATTTACCCCATTTCTATCTAATACAAATGGATTATTACTTTTTATTCTGGTCAGGGTTGCAAGAAAACCCGAATGTCAACTGAAGGCCATGATTTCCACCCACGGCTCCTTGCCCGTCACTCCTGAAACGTTCTTGGATAACTTCTTCGAAGAGCCCATCATAGTAGAAGGTGGGAACAAAAAGACATTATGCACATCTGAATTAATTTTAAAAAATGTCAATGAACATATTTCTTAGTAATCAAATACTAAATAAATTATGATGCATACTCTTTGTATCTTTTATCTCCAATCATTTATAGTTGTGGAGTGAATTAAAAATAGCTGTCTAGTTAACACACAAGTGCATGTTGTTAATTTTTGATGTTTGTTATAGCAAAAGTTACGTTATTCCGAACGTTACGTATTTTCGTACGTTTGTTGCTACTGACAGTTTGACGGAAAGGGTCACAGTGGGTGTTTACTTCAAAAGTTTTAGAGCTTTTCTTAATAAAGTAATAGAGCTAAACCAAAAACATGATACTGAATAACTTCTTCCGACAGCTATATTACTCTTCTTGTTCTTCTTGAGGAAATATAAAATCTATAATAATTATTACATATATACATACATATCTAACTGATTATTGATATATTCTTCATACTGATTCTGCATCTTATATAACAGTTAGGAATATATTAGTTAACAATAAAATTTAATTAAAGTACCTATTTTGCTGTACCGTTTTTATCAAATATTGAAAATTAAGATTAAAATTAAGAAACATCGAATCTTTACCGAGAGAGAACGATATGGTATCACCATAGTAAACAGAATAGTCTGTACTGTGGTATCACCTTCTGAGAATGATAGGGACCCACTTATCTTTCTTTGGTCTGTTATTAATTTCTTAATTTTTCCTTTCTTTCTTTTTCTCTGTTATTGATTTTTAATCAATTTTCGCGTTCATCGACTAAGGATTTCATTTTTATCTTTTTATTTCAGGGACTGGAAAGCTGGAAGTGAACATAACTGCTCCATTTAAAAAACCAGAGGTATGTACCTCTGGTAGTTTCCTATAGTTAACCCCTAAATTTGAATTTGGACTGTTAAATTCATTTCTCTATAATATTCCTCTCATGTAACTCAGGAATGTGGTTCGTTTGGCATTGCTGTTGGTCTCATCTGTGAAAGTCAATTCATACAAGAATCCGTACCTTTCACTGTTCCCTGCGAGGAGAAAATTGATCTTGGTTTCGAATACCCAGCTACTGCTCCAAAGATCAATGCCGTGCAGGGCGGTAGCATCGAATCAGGTATAGTGCTATAGATATGCTAAGTAAATAATGATTATTATTAGAATGGTGATATTGAGACTATTTTTTTTATTTCAGACTACGTTCTCAAGTTGAAAAACAATGGTGAAACTCCAGTTGCTAAAAGAGATCTTCTTAGCGCCATCACCATTAGTGCCGTTATCATCGAAAGTGGATGGGTGGGAAGTCTCGAAATGATGGACCAAAATAGGTAAGAAAAGATTTTATCTGTTGTACTTAGCTAAATTTAATTGAAGAAAATGGAGGACTTCTTGGTTATTCTATAATTGTAGGGTCAATTACCTCGACAAAAAGTAGTTTTAAATTTTCTAAGCTTTCAGAAACATTCATGGCTTCCATATTCGGAGAAATTTAACTTCTTGTCCAGTTCATTGACCCTATAAATAGCTAATTTGAAGAATAAACTCTCATCATGAATACTTCATATTTACAGAACAGCTAAGGACATTTCAGATGAAATTCTTACCAATTGGATGTATTCATTCAAAGAGAACACTGCTGAGGCGATTAAATCGTTTAAATACGTAGCAGGTCTTGAATTGAAAATGGTAGACATGACCACTGAAACAGGGAAAGGTAACCTACAATCAAATATCTAAATCATTTTATTTCATTAGGATTTTCAAGGTAACTTCACAAGTGTACTATATTCTCTTATTATCTACACAAACAGTTGTTAGCCCTGGCGATGTGATTGAAATTCCTCTGAAGGATCTCACAGTTGAAGACAAGAGTGGTTATCCTGGTCTGGCGGCTCTCGTGATCGCTGTCGGCCATGATGAGTCGTTCGAAGACCCGAACATGAGTGACAACGCCATCGCATTCATCGTGAACTTTATTCCCAAAATGACGTTTGGTATGTACACATCAATGGCTTTTCTTAGTATTCACTATGTCGAATATAGTTATAAATTGGACGGTCTTAATTTTTCAGACTCTAACAATGATAGTAAGTGTTCGATCTATCCCGTCTCTTCTGATGCTGGAAAATCGGCTGCCATCAGTGGGAAATACTCTCAAACATTTTTGTATGATGTAAGTTCGACGTATTCAAAGAGAGGTTTATGATCTTTTATTCGTGCATGACATTTAGTTAGTGCATGAGCCTTATTAAATGTATAAGTTTTATAATTATTCACTTCATTACACCATAATTCAGAAATTAGATGCACTGAGTATACTAAAATAGGGGTAACTGTCGAGTTTTCGATAGCTAGGGACCGCAAAACTGTAGGCAATTCGTATAACTGAAGATAGTGTCAGAAAATTATAAATAGGAAAACTAAGACTAAAACATAGACTGTGGTAAAATTTCAAACTTATGTTTAATGCCTAAATTATGTCTAGTTTTACGATCATTATTTTAACCTCCCATTTTAGTTCTTTTCACCAGTATACACTACCGGCCAAAAATCTGGGACAGATCAGTATCTTTTTAATTTCTCCATAACATTCAAGGGGATTAAGATCAAACTTACACATATTGTAACTATCTCTTATATTGATACTATGTATTAATTACAGTTTATTGTAAATGATAGAAAAAAGTTATTTGCATTTCAATTTTTATTTTGAAATTGAAGTGGCCAAAACCGGGGGACAAAATACAGAAAATTTGGGTAAACGGAAAACTGCCAGGCGGAAAACTACCGAAGTGGAAAACTGCCAGGCGGAAAACGGCCAGTCACTTATTGGCAATTTAATCAGTTTAGTCAATAATGACATTTAATATATAAAAAAAGCCGTTCGCTTTTCGTTAAGGGTTAAGGAGTTAAAGGGATATTCATTTTTTGCAAAATAAAAATAATAGTTAAATGTACACAAATTATTCAGAAAAATATATAAAATACATAATTCGATGAATATTACAGAAATTAATCAATTACATTATAGAAATTGAAAATATAACCTATCTTAGGAAATACTAAGAGAAGAAACAAAGGAATAAGCAAACCTTCTTTAAATAACTGTATAATTGTATTAGGGACAGAGTACAATTTCATTTCATACACATAATTACGATGTGGTTTAATGGTTTTATTGTGGCAATGGAGTATGAATATGTGTTATCCACATTGAACCAATCTAACTATCATAAAAACACATAATTAACCTGTCGTTATGCCATTTTAAAACCATATCATAAAAAAAACATATCAAATAGAGATTGTATACACCACATCATATCCACATGTAAATTACCAAACTTATAACAGGTGTTTACCAAGTGTTAATTACCACATTCCAAGCAACATGTTAAATACCATACATAACCACATATAATTTACCATATTACCACGTAAAACAACATGTAGTAAATAAATATATATCACTTAAAAATATTCACTTCTACTCACAATAAAAAAACTTGATCGATGTTCGTGAAATATTTAGAATTTGCAACCCAACATCAACGATTATTAAACTGCTATTACTTACCTAATTCTCTGACAATTTCACTCGATCGAATTGATTGCATATTAATTAATAATACTTTTTACCTATAAAGGAAAATTGTTAAAATGAATGGGTTGTGTTAATGACATGGAGAATAAAAATTTAAATGTAATAACTAATAAACATATATATAAGTTGACTTAATTTATTGTATAATTTAAAATTATAGAATTGTGAGAATATCTAAATATCTAGTATTCACAAATCAGTAAACAGGGTTTAACATTTGGTTCGGAACCAAAGGCTATATTACTGACGTCAATAGGAAATTAAACGTAACTGCACTGAAGTTTGGTTTACTGTGTGTTTAATAAAGTAGATTTGTTGAAATAATATTTTTCTTTGAATATTATTTAAATATTCCAATATCTCTGTATAGTTATTACTGTAAAAATTAATGTCCCCTTAACCTCTTAGAGAAGGACTAACGCCGTTTTTTATAAATTAAAATGTGTTTATAACTAAAGAATATTTCAGAAAGTCAAAAATATACATGTATTTCCAATAAGTGACTGGCAGTTTTCCGCTTCGGTAGTTTTCCGCCTGGCAGTTTTCCGGACACCAAAAATTTGATATAACAGCATTACATCAAAAGAATACAAAAGTTTGATGATATCCAATCAATATCTGATGAACAATCCTTTATTTTCTATCACTGCAGCACACCTTCTACTGCAAGTTTGAATGAGATCACGACGACATTCATCACGTGAAACTTTTTTACCATTCTTCTTGATATTTCAAAAAATCATTAGTATTGACAGGGTTTCTGGCCCTCAATAGGGTTTAGGTTCAGACTTTAAGAAGGCCAATCCAAAACATTCATATTTTGCTCTTTCAAAAATTCCATTATATGCTTAGCATTGTGGCAATGGGCAATATCCTGCATGAAAATAGGGCTTCCACACTCAGAATTTCGAAGTATTAGGATGACATGATCTCTCAACGGGTTCCTGTATATTGTTCCATTAACTCTGGTGGTTAGACGGACCAAATCATTCCGAACACCATTACGCTACCCCACCGAACCAACTGTTTTCTTCGTACATTTTCATCAGAGAAAAAGACATTTCGCCACTGATCATCTGTCCACAACACATGATCTTGGGCAAAGCTTAGTCTGTATTTCTTGTTCTTGTTGCTTATCAACGGCTTCTTTGCTGGTGATCTTGCAAACAGACGAATTACATTCAGACGTCTTTATACTGTTTTACGAGATGCTTTGATGTCATGAGAGGCCTGTACTTCACGAGAAATGCTGGTAGCTGTCTGAAACCTATCGTTCAGTGCCATCTTCTTAATCAATCGATCTTGTCTAGGAGAAGTTATTCGAGGTCGGCAATTTAATTAGGTGCTAAAATTTTTCCCAGTATCCTTGAAACCCTTTATAATTCTCCTGACGGCATTTTTCGACAGCTTCAAGTCATCTGCTATCTTCCGTATCGAATGATTCTTCCATGAAGTTTATAATTGATTTTATGACAGAAGAATCAATTTTAGGTGTCATGTCGATGGTGGAACCGGTTGCAATAACTATACTGTAATGTAATCGACTTATTCTTAATTATTGTACTTAGAAAAGTTGAAAAATCTCACTACACAGTCCAGAATAAATTATATTCTTTGTTTTGTCCCACGGTTTTGGACCCTTTGATTTCAGAATAAAAATTGAAATTCTCATAACTTTTTTCTGCCATTCACAATGAACTGTAATTAATACATAGTATCAATATAAGAGGTAGTTACAATATTTGTAAGTTTGGCCTTGATTCCGTTGACAGTTCTGGAGAAATTAAAAATACTGAACTGTCCCAGATTTATGGCCGGTAGTGTATCTGGCATCTGCATTACTCAAACAGAGCCAAAGATAGAGCCACACAAATTCTTAAAAGTGTAGGTGCGTAGAATTGTAGATACTGTAAACTCGAGATTTACCTGTATACGAAACTGGTGTCTAGTCTAGTACATTAGAGACTAAGCCACTTAACTTGAACTGAATTCTCAAAAATAAAACAGGTTTTTTCATCTATTTGATTAGTTGTACCATCATATTCACAGGACGCTGAAGGAGGCTTCATGCCAATTTCCAATGACAAAATGATCGACATCGTAATGGCAAGCATGGCTGCCGCGAACACGATGATGAGACTCATAACGACGGAACAATGCACAGAGGAATCCATGAAGAGTATCAGAGGAAACAGTTACACTGGCTTTGAGATGGTCAGAGACAATATCGAAAACATAAGAACAGATTTCGAAGCCATCACACAGGACAAAGGGGTAAGTATCTATAAAACTTAAGTGTAACTTTCGAAAGGATTAATTTCAAACATATTCAGTTCTTTAAGTCACTTTGGAGTTAATAAAAGCTTTTTAAGTTAACTGCAAAAAAATTAAGAATAGTAGATTAGTTGAAAGAACGGTGTAGATAACGTTCTCATAGCAATAGGTCTGAAAACCTCTTATTTCAGTAGTTATTCGCTAAACTATTGAGCAATAGGGCACATCATCAACTTGTAATTTAGTTAGGTATAAACACTCGAAATTTTAAATTAAATTTACTGTTTATGAAATGTTTACAGAATGCCACTGAAGCTCACAATAAAATTATTACAATGATGACTGCTGTTAACGAAGTCCTCAATGCTGCTGTTGATGATTCCAACATAAAAGCTAAAATGTTTGTCAGTCAAATCTTGATGTTCTACATGAAGAAATGTCTCATGGGCGCAAAAATGATGCAGGATAGGAGACGAAGGACGGGACTTGGTGGTGGTATGGGTTCTGGATTTGGTGGTATGAGACCTCGTCCTGGTGGCATGGGCCCTGGACCTGATGGCATGAACTTTGGTGGCATGGGCCCTGGACCTGATGGCATGGACTTTGGTGGCATGGGCCCTGGACCTGATGGCATGGGCTTTGGCGGCATGGGCTCTCGACCTGATGGCGTGGACTTTGGTAGCATGGGCTTTGGTGGCATGGGCTCTCGACCTGATGGCATGGGCTCTCGACCTGATGGCATGGGCTCTCGACCTGATGGCATGGGCTCTCGACCTGATGGCATGGGCTCTCGACCTGATGGCAGGAACTTTAGTGGCATGGGCTTTGGTGACATGGACTTTGGTAGCATGAACTTTAGTGGCATTAACTTTGGTGGTATGGAATTTGACAGTGAGGACTATGGCATGGACAATGATGATCTCAGCTATGACGTGGGATTTGATAATGATGATGAGTAAGTTAGGGAGCAATTATTATTCCCCATTTGCAACATTTTTAGAATACGACCAGTTAGAGAAACTAATTTAATCAATAGAATATATATTTTAGATGGGAAACAACCCTTCCTCGTCGGACTTTTTCCCGCCAAGATTCCCCCCCCCCGGACTTTTCAAAAAAATTTGTTTTGACAATCCGTTGCCGTAAAATTGTCGTCGTTGCCGCCACAACTAACCAATTTTTTTTTTTTGGATTAAAAAAAAATTTGCTGGATGGAAAATTGGTCACTTATCAACGCCTTGAACCGAACCCGTTTTGTAGTTACTCTTTCGATAATTAGTTTTCATTGGAGATTTTTAGTGAAATTATATCTAAGGGTACGGTTACTATGGATGCGTATTCAAGCGATTTTTCGCACTGACGACCTCTGATGAAATCGGATGAAAATCAAATTCATACTTTCCAATGGGAGTGGTTACAGTGGCAACGATTTAGTCGTCAGAATACGTACGAAGTGGTCAGAACAACTTCAGCGTTCAAATGAGTTTGATTTTTTCATGCGACTTTAGCGACAAATTCGGTAATTTTTGTGTTTAATTCTCTTACTTTCAATTGCTGTTACTGTTTACCCATGCGTAATGGATATATATATTATTTGATACTGTCAGGAATAATAGATACTATTAAATTATATATAATATATATATTTATTTATATAAAAGCTTGAAAGGTTGTTACTATGTACAATTTTTTTCAATGAAATTGAATATCCTTATAGTTATATAAAAAATAGTCTCCTTATTTTTTATTAAACTATTTCAAAAATTCTGTGCAGTGAAAATAATAATCAAATTAGCGTCGCGTCTATTATTCCATAGGCACACATGTATGTGTTCAAGTCCACCCGAACATTACCTCAAATAAACATAGTTTAGACCCCAATATTAATTGGGCAGAAACATACTGACGATCAGAAATCGCATACAGTGTAACCACCTCGCACTGACGATATCGTCAGTGCGAAAAATCGCTTGAATACGCATGCATAGTAACCGTACCCCAAATCGGGATCTTTTCTGTTTGCTGGGCGCATTTGAAAATAATTGAAATAAAATAATAAATTATAATGGTATCATAATTACTGACTTTTAAATTTAAAATTTTCAATTAGAAAAAATACAGAAATGCTATATTATATTATGTATTTAGAAGAGTTTCAGTTTCTGGACGCATATGAAAATAAAATAATAATGATATAATGATAATAACAAGTTTTTGTTTCCTGGGTGCATTTGAAAATGAAATACAGTTGATAACCAAATATAATAACTATCTAATGGCTGCAATTGAATTATAATTAGATAATTCCTCAACTGCTATGAGATAGTTACTAATCGTTTACAAATATTTAATTCCAAATCTTCGTCATCAATTAAGGTGTTCCCATAAAGCAGAGGCCATTAAATAACAACCATGATATAATTACATTTGTATTATTCTCAAATGCACCCAGCAAACAGAAGAGATCCCTAAATCGTCCTCAAATTTGACTACTTAAAAACATCTTGATTTAAGGATTTCTTCACTCTAACTTATGTATTTTCATAATGATGGTTAAAACATTATAAACCACAAAAAAAAAAACACTGGGTATAAAAAGAGACCAATATTAGGTTGTTTTGTATTAATGAATTGTTTAATTAATGAACTATAACTAAATTTATTAGTGTAGTAAATAGATCGCTACTAGTTATAATAGACGACAAAAAAAAAATCACGATATGTATCAACTGAATTAATCGTAGCTGATTAGACTAAATTGTGACAATTTGGCAATCCCTTAGCATCGCCATAATGTTTAAACTTTGTAGCATATCTTAATTATATTCAAATGTACGAAGGTACAGTCTTAAAGTTAAAACGACCAATATGGACGCATTTGGAAATCAAAGCTAAAAATAAGACTGTATTACTGTGAACTTCTGGTAATGAAATGTGTCTTCTATTGATAAATTGTTTGTTTTATCAAAAATATAATTTAATAGTCCAAAATACCAATATTTTATTTGGAGGGGAAAGTCCGACAGGGAACAGTCCTGGCGGGTAAAATTTTGGCGGGGGATTATCCGGCGGGGAAAAGTCCTAGTGCCATTTCCGATAACTATGTATACAAGATTGACTGAAACAACATATTTCTTTTTTTACTTTTAAACAGAAGGATATAAATTTCCCATTATATCTCACTGCTTTTAATTATAATCATTGCAAATAAAATAATTCATTATCTGAAATGATAAAATATTCAATATGTGCATTAATTTTATGGATAAATTTTACTTCATTTTTAGAAAATTTAAAAATAATTTTTAACGATTAAACTTGACGATATTGTGTATTTTTAAGGTCCATAGGTGAAATCCTTACTGGACTGTTGAACGCTGTACGGAACAGACCCCAGGCAACCACCTCGCCACTAACCACCGGTACAGACACCGTGAAAATAGGCGCCAATAATAGAGGAGGGTGAGTATTATCCAGAATAGAATCTTCAATTGCATGAGAATATTTTGTTTGAATAAATAATAGAGAAATCTCATTTATTTGCATTACAATTTAGTAATGAAGTCTCTTCAATCTTTTTGCTGGATTTGGAAATGCAATGATACCGTTAGAATTAAGGGTAAGTTTTGGACAACCTAGAATATAAGTTGTCCAAAACCTCAAGCATATATATGAGTAATCTAGTTAGCTACACATCTAATTTCCTGCCGGTATTTCTCCAGTATTATTAGATTAATTTAAAAAAATCCGTATAATAATAATTGTCTCTCCTCGTATTGCTTAAACATTGAATAGTTACAAATTTTGGTTAGAAAACTCCGCAGCTTAAGAATTTAATATCTACTGAGTTGCTGTGATATGGACTCTATTTTTCGAAAGTTCAAATTATTCTGTTGGTAAATTTATTTCTATAGGAGTATCAAAAGGGCTCTGAATTCAACAAAAAATTCTTAACTTTATATTTTCTTTTTGCAGTGCTCCGACACCAACTAAAGCGTCTCCAAGTCCTGGATGGAATGCAGATGGCAGATTCTTCTGTAATGACATGCGCCCAGTCCGAAAACCTACAAGGAGTGTCTGTGATGGTTTCAAAGACTGCCTCGATGGATCTGATGAATCGGATTGCCGTGAGTCTTTAAAATGAAAAAGAATTACTGCGACTTTTCACAAAATGGATATTGATCTGAATGGATTATTGAATTGTTGATAATGACTTGTATTCTAATGTAACTATAAAACAAGTCTTTATTTCATTTTCAATACACAGCAAATAATCGTCGTTCATCCGCACTTCGTGACGAAAAAATATCACACAAGATTAAAAATGATCGAAAAAGACCAGTGAGAGATGAGATCGATGATTTCTCCATGATTGAATCTTACAGCGACGCTGAAGTAATCTATGATCAACTAACTGTGAGTTGAAATGTTGACAGTAGACACAGATATACATCATATGAAACTATTGAATAGGCTATAATTTTATGCTTTATTAGATGATGATAATTGATATTTTATCAGGTAAGTGAAAAATCTGAGCTCAGATTGAGCGCTCATAGACGACACAGAAAAAGTTTCGAGGATAAAATCCTAGAGTTCATCGAGAAGTATAACGTGACAAGTTTGGAAGAACTTCTAACTGCAGTAAATACTTCTATTGAACTCAGGGCAAATCAAACAAGATCTAGCGGGGGAAGAGGCAGAGGTAGAGGTGGAAGAGGCAGAGGTAGAGGTGGAAGGTTTAGAAATAGGTTTGCCTTCTTAGAAGATGAAAGTGCTGAAACCTCGCTGGAAAATGACAGTGCTGAAACCTCGCTTGAAAATGACAGTACTGAAACTTCTATGGAAGATAACAGCAATGAAGACAGTGATGAAGACCATGGCAATAGAACGTCCAATGTATCTGAAAGTGATAGACGAGAGATGAGAAGAATCTTGAGTGATCTTCAGAGATTCTTGGAAGAGAATGCTGGTGGCTCTGTGAAAGATGAAGATGATGACGATTCCGTTGACGACATCATGGATGTGATGACAAATATTGTGCAGATCAGACCACGAGATCTTGAAGAAATAGCTAGAAGAAGGAGTGAAAGAAGAAGAAATAGGAGAAGGACTGCAGCCATGTACAGTAGTTCCAAGAGGTAAATACAATATTTCTATATCTGAAATATTTTATTTAAACTAATATTATAATTGTGAATACTAGTCATCTAAACATTCCGATTTTAAATTGATAAAGAAAGAAAGAATTTTAGCTCCTCTGACATTACCCATTAAATGTGGGGACATTAAAATATTGACCGAAACAATGTATAGTCTTAGATCGAAATTTTCGCGTTTACTGCGATCTTAAATGCATATTTTAATGGTTATGTCAAGATTTTTTTAATATATAATATGTATACTGAAAAAGAGATTCCTCAATATTTGTAGTTGATTCTTCTCAGTGAGTTTGTTTTCTAGATTGTGGTTTACTTAAATGTAGGTATGCATTTGCCTTTTTAACCGAGACAGCAAACTCATCTAACTATATTTTGCCAACTCCCTTCAGACCATCATCAATGGACTCGGATGGCATGAAGAGAGAAATAATTGACGAGATAATGGAAAGAGCTAAGCGAAGTAGATCGCAAGGATCAGGATCCCGAATGCCTCCACCCAAACCAAGATCTGTGTTGGAAGAGGAGATGAAAATGGAGGAAATGATCAACGGAATAGGTACGATATATCTTTTTGCTACCTATTTCATATTAATTTCAATCATTTGAGTGAATATTCATTATAGTGAACCATTAAAAAAATCAAGTGATTTTAATGTAGTAATTCTTCTTGTAAATTCAATAAAAATGTAGAGTTTGAAGTGTGTTCTATTTCTATTTGCTTAATCACTAAATTGAAATCGAATTGTTAAACATTTTTGTAGATATCTATAAATTTCTGCAATACCTACATCGTTAACTGTTAAAAACTATATCAAAAATTTTGAAATGAATATATATTTAATGTAACTCAGTATTTATATAAATTAATTTAATCCTAAACTACTTCATTGTCAAAATACCTACTCGTTAACTTCTTTTGCAGAAAGAACACTGTACACGGCAGAGCCAGAGAATATGGAGCAGCTTTCCTTCTTACCTCTGTCTCTCAGAAAGGCCCTGAAGAATGCTGTCTTAACCCGCCACCAGAAGCCCCCTCTCCAACTGATCAATTACTGGGTCCGGGCCATCACAAGTAACAATACCGCTGCTTCTAGGGCGTGAGTAAAGTCTACTGCAATAATTACATCTATCACTTCATTGATTAGTGATTGCCCCCCAAAAATGTTAAGTTTATCTATGGTTTTCGGTCGTTCTCTACTCTTGAGGACATTTTGTAAATACCTACGTAATTGTTTAAGAAAACTTCAAACACATCTGTTTTTTATCTACAATCATAAATCTATGTAATTACAAAAACAAAGTGTGTGCTTTAACGCAAAGCCAAAACACATACGTGAAAAATAGAACTTTACGCAAAATTGCGAAGGTATTAATAGAGAACAACTCTTTATGTTATTCAATTCAATTACTTTTTAACTGAGTATTAATCAATAATGTTTGTGTTCTAGTTTCAAAGCTGGTATGATGCAATTCATCAGTGACATCATGACTGATGTAGCAGCAGGAAGAATGCCTTTCAACCAAACACGACTGGAAGATATCCTGAATTTCGGGATAAACAATATCTCAGTTGTAAGGACTTTTCTACCTACTTATTTAGTTTTCACAAATATAAAAAGAAATGGAACACTTTAATTCGAATTAACAGTTTGTTTCTATTTATCTAATTAAATATGATTAATTTTTAATGAATTTAATTTTAGTCGACAATTACCAGTCTATTAAAAAAAAAAAAAAAAAAAAAAAATCATATTCTATCTGAGTACCTACCTACAAAAAAATTGTTTGCAATCTTTTTCATTGACTTAAGATATACTGTATTTAAGTTTGAACAGGTTAAAAAATAGAAAAAATAGTTGCACTGCAAATTGAAAAGTCTCCATATATTTTGAATATTGTTACAAACTATTGACATTAATAAAGTGATGTGTGTTCATAATTTTTTTCTGTTTCAGCACGCGAAAGAGCTGTACGTGACCGCTGGAAACATTGAGGGGGCTGACTTCATCGACCTGGGAACATCTTACATGAAGGCCTTGAGGAAGAATTCTAAAAGTATAATCTTATTATTAGGCACGGTAAGATTACTCATATAGGATGAAGCATAAAATCTAAAAGTAGTATAATGGGGGTATTGAAATTGAACTGGCATACTACCTATTTGTGCATTATAAAATTTAGAATAGGTAGCTAGCTCCTTTCCAAGTGTTAGCATTTCTCATAATAATAGATCGAAACACTTTTGGACATAAATGAAAACTTGTATCGAAATATGTACGCACTTCATAGCATTTAATCATTTAAAATTCATTTAATCTACAGGCGTTCATGTCGAAAATGATGCCCGACAAGATGATCAAAGATATTTCTGGTGATCCTAGCGAAGAGCCAGAACTGTGGGAGCAGTGTCTTGGGTATGTTATACTAAAATGGAAGACACGAGCAACAAAGTTTCCAGAAAATATCTCTTATAAATACGTGAATTTTATGAAATACTAGTATAGGAATACAACAAAATGGTAAATTACTGTAGGTAGAATTAGATTAGCTAACTGCTTATGATGTTCATTGATGGCTAAGAAAATTATGTTTCCTCAGTTAATGTTTGAATTTAATTATGGTGGTAGGTAAATTCTATGCGTGATACCTATCATTCTTGTAACTGTTAAGTTTTTCAGGGGAATGTTTTTCAATACGTAAATTGAGCTTCAAGTTATAATTTGATGCAAGAGATATTATATGAAAACATTCATATTATCTGCTCACTAGTACTTGAACTATTTTAATCGGAATGACGAAGATTGTATAACCGGGCCTTGTGCCTTCAGTCAGGGATTATGTTACACCCTTTGGTTAACTTCTGTCTTGTTTGTCGAGGTATTTTTTAACTGTTGTAATAACTTCCAAGGAAAACACTTTTGTATATTCACAACGGGTATAACATGGTTTATAGGGGTACCAGGGGTTAGAGGAGACCCAGGTAAGTGAGGAAGCTTCTTGTTTGGTTTAACGCAAGTAACCAACTGACAATAAAGGTTAGGCTGGCTACATTCTTATAGCCTAAACGTTTTAGCTTTAAGCCTTAGTTAGGAATCAGCTACTTAACAAATAAATGTAGCTGACTTCTAAAAAAAGTAGGTTAACACTAATGGTTTTCTATTAAAAATGTAAAGCTTATCTCAAGTAAATTTAGGATAGCTCATCAAGTAGGTCGACTGGTACTAAAAGATCTTATATTGGTGAACTGAGTCCTCAATAAATTTTCAGCCTTGGAATGACCCGACTCGCGTACATGGAAAGAGAGATGGATGACATGGAAGAGAAAGACAGCACAATTTACCAAAAACCCTACGATGTTGTCAATACTAGGAAGAGCTACAAGATGCGTAAAGGTTTTAGACCAGCTTACTGGAGTGAAGGTGAGACGAATTATACAAAAAATAAAAATAGATTATGCGCATTGTCTAAAGTCCAACTGTACTTCATATGTGTTTACTCTCTACAGAAAATGGTGCTGTGATGCAAGGTAGATACAGTCTTTGGAGCGGCCTCTTTATGAAAACTAAATTAGCTGTATGTGATTGTCGAGATATGTATGGACCACCACCTCATCCCTGGGGAAATGAAATGGATGGGGGAATGTATTCTTCTGGAGAAAGTTATGATAGGGATTGGAGTGGGTCTAGAGAAAGTTATGATAGGGATTGGAGTGGGTCTGGAGAAATGGGGGGAGAAGATTATGACTTTACTTACAGAGATTATGGTAATTATGATGATGAAAGAGGTGGTCAAATGGGAAGCACTGGTGGTGGAAGAGGTGGTCCAATGGGAGGCACTGGTGGTGGAAGAGGTGGTCCAATGGGAAGCACTGGTGGTGGAAGAGGTGATTCAACGGGAAGCACGGGTGGTGGAAGAGGTAGCGCGAACTTCCCTAGTATGGAGAACTTTGGAGGTGGAAGAGGTGGTCCAATGGAGAGCAGTGATGGTGGAAGAGGTAATTCAATGGGAAGCACTGGTGGTGGAAGAGGTGGTCCAATGGAAGGCACTGGTGGTGGAAGAGGAAATCCAATGGAAGGCACTGGTGGTGAAAGAAGTGGTCCAATGGAAGGCACTGGTGGTGGAAGAGGTGGTCCAATGGAAGGCACTGGTGGTGGAAGAGGTGGTCCAATGGAAGGCACTGGTGGTGGAAGAGGTGGTCCAATGGAAGGCACTGGTGGTGGAAGAGGAAGTAATGTTGGTACTGATATTCAGTTCCCAGGCAACCAAGGATCATCTAATAGTGGAGGGCTGACTGAAGCTCAAAAGGGTAGGTTACATAGAGAATTGTCAAAGATTTATTTAAAGATTCAAAGATTTATTTATTTCAAACTGCTTCCACACATTAGATACGAGCACTGGGAGAAATACTCGTATCAAATACCTTAATATAAAAAAAAATATATAAATGAGCTGTAAGGCCCAATAAGCCCGATTGCTTCTAGGGTAAAAAAAGAGGTAAATATATGAAAAATTGCATCAAGAATCATCCTTTCTCCTCTTTATAATGAGCGAAATGTCTTCTATATGTTAGCTTTTAAACGATGTGAATAGCTAAAATTATAATAGAACTGCCTGAAAAATAATATCTTTGTATTTATAATAATTATCATTTCTACCCGCGTACACAAAAATTATTCTAGTAGAATTAATAATCTGGTCTCCACTATACTCACCTCCTTCTGGAATCTAGGACTCTAGAGTGTAGACTTTGACGTCAAAATTATGTTGAAACAAGTTGAATCATGACGAAACAAGTTGAATCATGTTGAAACCTGTTTCGAGCTTGTACAAATTCCTTTTGAGGATTGATAATATCAATTTATATGATTATTTGAATCTGTTTTCATTAGCTGAAATGGAGGAGACAGCGAAAAAACTTCAGACTGCTCTCATGGACGCAATTGGGAATGGCGGGAATATAAATGATGTCCTCAAGCAGTTCCCTAACGTCAACTTACAAGCTTTAATGAATCCAAAAGTCATGAGCATGATTTCGGAACAGAACACCCATAAATTACCTGCAGGAGGTAAGAATCTATTGTCTACTCATTACTGCATAACTCATAGCAACCAAATTTATTATTTTCGGACGTACTAATTAGGTACCCAGGAAAGAATGATTTTTTTCTGGGATAAAGAAAAGAATATCCCGGGAATAAATCCTTCTTACCTGGGACATTCCATTGATATCCCACTAATAAATCCTTCTTGCCTGGGAAATTCCCTGAATATTCCAGTAATAAATCCTTTTTGCCTGTTATATTCCATTGACCTCCCAGTAATAACTCCTTCTTGCCTGGGATATTCCCTTGACATCCCAGTAATAATACTTCTTTCCTGGGATATTTTCTTGATATCCCAGTGATAAATCCTTCTTGCCTGGGATATTCCCTTGATATCAAAGTAATTAATTCTTTAGCCTTCGATATTCCCTCGATATCCCAGTAATAAATGCTTCTTTCCTGAGTAGTCGCTGTCACAGGACTCCTGTCCTATAATTCAGTTTCCGTAGATTATACAGAATGTTGTTCCTATCAAGATAAATGTTTATATATTTATAGGTTGTATTAGTGTGACCACTACATACAATCAATCAACTGGTGGAATTTTCTGATTTATGTAAGGTAAGTAAATTTGAGTGCCAACTCAACTTCGGTCCTCCAAAAACAACACAAACATAAATAGATTATAATCTCTATAGCATATTTTAATTAGTTTTCTGAAGAGTAGTATCCTCTTTTTCAGATGAAGTGACACTTCTGAACAAAAGAGAGAGGACTTTGTTAGATGGTAGTCTCATCATCTCTGGTGTCGTGTCTGTGTTCAACGATGGAAAGAGAAGCGCCATCTGTGATGAAGTGTGGGGGCTGAAAGAAGCTGAAGTCATCTGCAAGAACATCATGTACAAGTACCCGACGTATGTCACTACTATTCTTACTAATCATTAATTTATTTTTAAAATTAAGGACATTAATCTACTAAATTGAACTTAAATAATGTTAATCATTTAACTATAAGTCGTTTTACTATTTTAAATTTAAATCATTGAAGTATCAATAATAGAGAACTCTCGTTATTTAAATGCTCGACTATTTTCTGCTACTAAACCTTATTTTAACAATAATGAAATAAGAGACTAGCACTAACTACTAAGTTACAAATTTCAAACATTTGTAAACAAAGTAAGAATTTCACATTTTTGGTTCTTATCTTTCAACTTACATCTCCACTCTTTTTTTTTCTTATCTTTAAACATATGGTTCTACTAATTGTTTTTATATTTCAGCATCCAGAAAAAGAACCTACAATTTGGAAAGGCTAAAGCCCAGTACACAAACATGAAAACAGACAAACCTGAGACAAATGATCTGCTGCCTGAGATTCTGTTGAGTAATGTTAGGTGCAACAGTAATGCCGCCAGTTCCATACTTGATTGTTCACACGTTAACGACAGTGACAGCTGTAAATCAGGGGGACACGCTGGCGTTACCTGTCACTTCATGCCTGCTAAACGTAATGCTTAATATTTTAAATTGGTATGAGTATTTTATTATTAGATGTCGCTTCACTATATATTTATATATATTTCTGTACCTTTGAAATAATTATTCAGCAGGTTTGCACTATAATGACAAAATTTGTGGTGATTAATGTAGGCAGGTGCTGGGAACTTTATTTCAGAAAATATCTTTATTTATCGATTTCAAATTAAATTACCTATTATTATTGATAAGATTAAAGCTCTGTGTTATTTTTCTTAAATCAATTAATGTGGAAAATTAGAAAAAATAATCAATAAAGTTTAATACTGAAGATGAATGAGATAGTAGTTTATTTATTAAGATTTTTTTTCAAATAAATTAAATTGAGTATGTTTATTTATAGATTATATATAATTACTATTTACTAATACGATAAAAATTACTTGTTATTGATATAGATATTTTTCATTCCTATATATTTTAAATTATGATATTATTGATATAGGTACACTAATTTATGTGAAATAGGTAAATATCAGTATTCTAATAGTTACGATTTTGTACTAGCTTAATTCTATATATTATTTAACTGATGTTTCTCATAAATTAATCTATTTAATATCTCTAAATTATATCATTAGCAAAGATATTATACATACTAACTACTATCTTTGTCATTAGTGTACTCTGCGTAAAGATGAAGACCAATTAAATAATGTTACCATTTCACATATTAACTTACAATTTGCATTGCTATGTTTTTTATCTTCTTGAATAATAACAGCAGCGTGAAAAATAAAATGTTTATTTGATTTAACCTTATTATTCAAATATAATTATTATTGAGTGATGAATACTATTATTATTATCCGTATTTAAGTGTTTTTTGACGATTTGCAGTCACGTCGTCAATTTATAAAATTTGGTTGAGGCGAATGTTGCTGGCGATTCCTGAACCTGGTGATATAGTTCTCTGTACCACATCTTACGAGCTTAGCGTCTGAATCAAATTTGTTAATTTGAAAACGTAAAGTCAGTTACTAACATACTATTAAAATCAGTGAGTTAAAAGTGTAAACTTATCAATCAGATCACCATTCACCGGTAAATCGGTTGGCCGTGGGCCCGTGGCCGCCTTCATCATTTCATGGCGGACAAAAACTTAAGGGGCTTGTCCTTCTCTTGACTGCCTCTGAACCTGATAAAGAAACTGAAAATCTACAAATTGAAACTACAAAAGTAATGGAAAATGACATTGTACCTGAATCACGATTTATTAGTGAAACAAACATGATAACATCAGTTTAGTTTAGTGTCAATATCTGAAGCCCAGTCTGAAAAGAAGGTCTCCAGAGTCCAGTCTTCACAGACCCAGGATTTTTTTTACTGAAATTGGGATTTGGGTGCAGCAAATTAGTCCCATGGCATGTTACAGAGTTGAGTATGTCAGTTAAAGCCAATTAATTGGCTTAGATTTCAAAAGGTCAAAACTCAGATATGTCTAAATGACTTTAAATTTTGAATTAATTCCTATGTTCCCATGTTAATTTTGGCTTGAAATCTTCAAAAATGGAGCTAAATTGGCTTGACTAAGAATTTTTGTGAAATTTGGGCTCAAAAATTGACTTACAATTTTCCAGCATCTGAAACATGGCAAATTACAGGCCTAGTTTCAGAGAATGTTCATTGAGTCGCCAATATATCTTTTTTTTTTCAAAAATAAGTCAACTAAAATTAGTAATGCAGTCGCCAGTCGTCATAATTTAATTCCAATTTTGAAAGTCGACAGTCGTCAATATACCTATATTATTATAACTACCTAAATTAATTGAGAGCGTATCAGCCAATCCTAGTTCCAGAGAAGGTCTTAGAAGTCGGCATAATAATTAACTGACGTTTCTATGGTCGGCAGAATTAGTTATTTCTGTGTAGTCGTCACATTAAAATAAAGCTAGGTATCTCTACGGTTCTACCTAGTCTTCAAGTTAAAATAAAGCTGTCTCTAAATTCTTATCGGTAGTCATCACATCAAAATAGTTTGATAATTTCGACTACCTATACACTTAGCATTCAAACAAACTACGGTCCGTAGTACCTACACAAACTTAGGTCCATAGTACACAAACTACAGTCCATAGAAAAAATTAACCTTTCAATTTTTTAGGTATAACTCTTAAGTAAGAGTTGATTCAATGCATGCTTTTAGAATCAACTGTGTTCCAATGATGTAACAGGATTTTCAAACCAATCTTGTAGTGGCCCCAGACAGCAGGAACTGGTAAAGTGTTCTCCAAGAAATCCTCTATTTTGGCTTCTGTTCTCAGTAAATTACAAGTAAATATAGGAGGAAATTAAGGATTGTTCACACAGAAAATGTTAAAAATGTCCCATGTTCCAGTTCTGCAGACTGGTAGTGGCCCAGTGTTGCCATATCCATTATCCACCGTGAAATTCCTATGTCACTTTTTCTCGTGCAATGTCATAAGTTTAATAATACATTCAAATTTGAATAGATACTTTTTACTGATCAATCTTTCATTAGAATAATGGGTAGTTAATGAAATTTATTCTGATACACGCATTGTACAGTTTTTGTACCATCAGTCATTGTAAACTAGGTAGTAACTAGTAGGTACCAATTCATAATTATTTAGAGTATCTGAGTTACGAATTATTGGACAGTTCCATATTTTCGGTCAAAGATAAATTATTATTTTCCATTTAAACTGATGATTTTATCATTTTAATAGGTATTAGTGATACCTGGATGCCAATTAATAATATTGAATTATTTTTTCTTATACGATCGTAAATGTAGAACTGCCCTATAATTTGTACCTAACTTATCCTATAGGTATACCTACCTATTTCAATTTAATATTAATCAGTTGATCTGAGTACTGATAGCATCATTATTTACAAATATTAAGTACCTAAGTAAATACCAAAATTTTATAGGGCTGTATGATTAAGTTTAAGGGGACCGCCCCCCGAAGAAATATCGTAATTTATCATTATTTTTTATTGTGTAAATAGTTGCTTTATAACCTTCTTATAGTGTGTGCAAAATACCAGACGTATCGTATAACTCTAACCCCCTGGGGAGAGGGAGAAAGGGGGGAGGGGGTAGGGAGTCAATATGTACTCTAAAAACCATCTCTCATCCAATTATAATTCGTAATAATTAATTATCTCGCTATATCTGGTATCTAACCTACCCCTAGTTAACGCCCACACCAATGAATGCAAAGAAAGATGTCTCAGTTGTCCATAAACCTTTGAAGCGGATGGACGCTGCATGTCAGATCATCAAACTTTGAAAGGAAATTCCTACTAATTCTGACTTCTACAAATCTTGCAATTCAAACCTCATTTTCTGGTTTTTGGTTGCAGCTAGAGCATTTCGGTTTTTGCATTCGATACTCCATAATGATATCTACTATATGATGGTCTTCGATTTTCGAATTTGTTGTATAAAATTTTTTCCCTACAAAATTGTTTTTTCAAAATTTTGGTTTACTTTTTATGAAAAAGTCGAAATTTAGAAAACCCATTCAAAAATCGAAGAAGATCATGTTGTAGATATCAGTATGGAGAATCGAATGCAAAAAACCGCAATGCTCTAGCTTCAACCAAAAAGTACAGACTAGGTTTTTCAAAATGGTTCGAAATTTGTTCGAAATTCGAATAACTCGTTTTCTATGGGTCTAATCGAAAAAATGTCAAGAACAAAAACGATAGATAATTCAATTTTATATATACATACAAAGTTTCAGAACCATAACTTCAATAATAAATTTTTTTCAAAATTTTTGGGGCGGTCCCCTTAACACTAGGATAAGTTCCGAATTATCAGTCACTTCCACATTTTCAATCATATAAGAGAAGACAATATAATAATAATTATTTTTTTTCTTATATGACCGATGATGTGGAACTGACCGATAATTTGGAACTTCCCTTAGCAGATAACAATAAATTAAAAACGAAACATGTTCAGATGGGCAACTGAACACAGTACATAGAACCTATTATGATAATGATGATTAAATAGGTGGGAATAATTTCGATTCTGGTTAAATTGTTGAAGTAGGAAATTATAAAGTTTTAAAAATGTATGATTAAAATATTTAAATCAGAAGTTCACGTACCATGACGTAGGTACATAAGTTAGAAAACAAAATGGCTGTCAGGATGACGCTCTATGAGTAGGTAGGTATATATATCAGACATGTTTCGAAACAGTTTCAGACATGTATCGAACTTGTAAATAAAGAAAAAGTTGTAGCTATTCAATGAATATAAGCAGATTATTAAAAATAATGGTTAATCAAGTAATACTGATACAGAATACCTAATTAACACAAAATACCTTCCTATTATGAGTATAGCTAAATGTTTGAATTTAAGATTTTCTGTTCTAGACATGTACCAGACAACTGTCTGGAGTCTGGACTTGTACATGTTTAAAAGTATTCACAATTAGCCTAATATTCAAGAAATAATACGATCGGAAAATTTAGATTTCAATTTGATAAATTATAAAGCACTAGTTTATAAACATTACTGTTCGTTTAATTAGGTATTTTGAGTAAATATTTAAAACTGAATGAATGTACAAAGGCTATATAAGGCTATATAAACGTAGTACCTAGGTAGTTTATTTTGATAATTCTTTAGTGCATTGGGTAAGTTCCGAATTATCGAACGGTTCCACATTTTTGGTCATGTAAGATAGGAGTATACAGGTAATAATTATTAAACTTTTATTTTAATGTGCATCCAAGATACCTGAAGGTTAGGTATAAATTATAATGAACTATGGATACCTACCAATTAGAATGAAAGTTAAATAATAATTATTAGGTACGGTGGTACCTAAGTGGTAACCGCCACTAACTGGTAGGTATAAGGTTAAACAGGCTATTTAAAAGAGGTTTACCATATATAATACATTCTTGATAATATAATAATACAGATTTTACATTATATACGGTAATGTATCTTGTAAATACCCTTCAAATGGGCCGGCAAATTGGTGGGAAAACATAAGAACATGTCTTGATATTTAGAACTTGTTCAATCACTTCAGTGATGCTATTTTGACGTATGTATTATGATGAACATACCAGTTACAGCTTCAGTGCGATTTGATGACGTCACACGGTCACATTGATGCTACGTGATGATGATCACTTATGACTTTTAGATACATATACTGTTTTGACCAGGATACAGTAACATAGGGTATGGTAATCAGCTGATTGAATCTATAGTTTGACGTGACCACCGGGTGACTCAAAATGGCGACTCTGACCGCACTTTGAAACATGGAAAAACCAACTTAAACTTAATCACTTTGAAATTGAATTTTTTCTTATCAATTACTAACTAGGCATTGGTTAAATTGTATTTCCATCATTTTTTTTCTTATTTGTTATTCATAGGAAGTTAGGAACTACAATTTAGCAGTTAACTAGCACTAGTTTAGGCTCCTATGTTGCATATTTTCAAGACCCTATTTTTTATAGATAAGTTAAAGAAATGAACAATAAAAACACACCTGAATTATATCTATATATTCAACTTTAAGGTTCAATCGCCATTTTCGTTTTTCTTTTGCACGAAACCCCTATAAAATGACTTCAAACTTCTCGAAATTAACATGCAAATACGAGGAATTATGAGCCGCTCGGTCACAAACAAGGAATGTGTTGTTGTGGTGACGTCATATTTTTGTGTCGTCTGCTAGGTACTATACCTGATTATGTTCTTATATCTTGGTTTTGACCGTTCAGTGTTTTGTGTTTATAGCTGACCAAGCTGATTTGACTAGTGCAGTTATTTTAGTTTTTGAGTCTTGTGAGGGACTGAGGGATTTTGTGTCGGCAATTAATTATGAAGGAGTCTTAGGGAAATTCAAATTCGGCAATATGATGCAAAGATGAATTTCTGAATTAGATTAAGGGGATGGTTTCCGGTATTTAGGATGTACCAATAATACTTGTCCGATTGAGCTGAGATTTTAACATAAGGTGTAAAGTGAGAAGAAATCATATGCTCTCTTTTGAGATTTTTTCATTTTGGGGCCCCCCTCCCCCGTGGGGGTCGAAAAACCTTCTTTTTCGACCCCCCCCCGGGAAACTATAGAACGGCTTGGGGGTTGGTGCTACAGAAAAATTTATTGAAGCTAATATGTTCTCTACTACTATCCTAAGGTCGTGGTGCAGCTTTTTTTTTGAATTTCTATCTGAAAAAAAATTTATTTGAATTTTAAAAAAAATTGTTATATTTTTTTTTTTTTTTTTTTTTTCAAAAAAAATTAAGTTTATAGAAAAAGTTATAGGAAAAGGGCTTCACCACGACCTTAGGAATTTCGGTCTGAACATATTAGCTCTCATACATTTTTCTGTAGCACCAACCCCCAAAAAGTTCTATACTTTTGAACGTGGAGAATTTGAGAAAAAATGGTACTGAGATAATGGAGGAAGAAAAATATTTTTCAATAAATTTTTTAAATTTAAAAAAAAACTATATGCTTTTCGTCCCAGCCAAGAAGACTGGGACTCTTCAGTTATAACTGAAGAGCAAAACGAGCGCGCACAGAGATTGTTAGTGGGTGAAACCCACTCTCTATAAGAGAATAACTCCCTAACCCCCAAACTGAGAAGCGCGTTTGACACACGTACAAACGTACTAGGTGAATGGATTTTTTTATGAGTTTTCTTTGGTAGATTTGCAGGGTAACTAAATTAAAAAAAAAAAAAACGAAAAAAATGGAAAATACCGGAAACCATTCCCTTAATGTCGGCAAGAGCTTGCCGACATTTGACATTTTTTGGAACTAGGCAGCCAATCAGAGAGAGGCATATAACTGATACCAGTCAATCACAGAGAGCCTGAGAGAGGCATACCTACTTTCTTTCATAGTTATTAATTTTTTTTCCGATAATTAGTCAGGGAGCATCAAATTAAAATGACAAGTAGTGACCACATCATTCATAACAAAAGAACACCGAAAACAGAAAACTAATATACAATTTGAAATATACATCGTGATTGTGGAATGTGCCATATCAAAACAAAATGGCTGCTTTGTTTACATTTCAACGATGCGCTGTTCCGCCATTTATGATTATGAGTCACTAATTTTAATTTTAAATCTAATTTTTAAGTGCTCATTAGTTGTCTATATATGTGAAAGATACTTATTTTCACAAATTTTAAGTCTACAATTAATCGGCGACTTGGTACATACTCTTGAACTAGGATTACATGGGAACATAGCCAGTCTGCAGAAACTGGTAAAATGTTCGTAGAGATCTCTTAGTCTGTTTGTAGCAAAATTAATGTAAATATTGGGATTAATTTAAAAATTTGTTTGGAGAGAATATCCTATATAACTCTCCCATATTCTGCAGACTGGGAACATAGGAATTAAATAGGACTTGGGCGCAGGATTAATCCACAAATGATGACAAATCCTGCTGTACTTTTCAGACTGGCAGAAACGGATCGGAAGAGATCAAAAACGGATCGAAACGGAGTAAAATATGGATGTTAGAGTACTGTTTGCATCATTTTTATTTTTAATGCTCATTGAGGTTATATATTTAATATTACCATAGAATACTTGCATTAACTGTAACATATAAACCAGGTAATAAAGCATGGCCAAACATGTCATTTTATGATTTTAACGGCGAGTTTTCAGTTTGATCCTGCGCTCATGACCTCCTATTTAATTCCTATGTTTATTAACTCAGAAACTCTCCATTTGTCTCTCCATCTCTATCCAAATGGAGCTCTAACAAAATGACCAAAAATGATTTAATTTTCATAAATTCTCTCCAATTGAGATTTACAGGCTCGAATTTACAATCACAAATTTGGCAATTTATCTGGACTCTCAGACGATTTTGAATTGAGAACGAGACCAGTCACCAGAGTTACTCTCAGTCTCTCTGCAGTCAGCAGCAGATTCAAAATCTCCTTAAGTTAAATTAAGGAGATTGGCTACCTTAAATTTTCTCATGAGAGAAAACTGTCTCAGCGAGTTTTGAAAATGTGTTCCATATTCTGCAAATGGGAATTTAGTACAATATAACACTGAACTGGATAAAGAAAAATATTTTTTTTTGAGGCTAATATTTGGTTACATTCCTACAACCAATAGAAAAGGAGTTTCTTTAATAGATAAATAAGATAACCACTAACCAGTATTTTAGAGGTAAGTTTACTTCACTGCTTAAATCCAGCTTCACATTTTCTCTTTGAGAGACAATGAGACATGACAGGATTCATTTGAAAGAGGAGAAATATTTGAAATTTAAATATATGTTCAGAAGTTATATCTGATTTTTTTAAATACTGTATTTTTTGCATATTTTACATATTATCTTAGCTCTATTTTTTCCCTAAATTTGCAGGAGAGACTCAAAACTGTTTTACCATCAGATCATCTTGTTCTAGACTGATGTGTCACTTAAATATGCAACACATTCTCCTCATACAAAAATCAGTATGGCATTAGTTTCATATTGGAGTTCACTTAGTCTAGAGACTAGAGTGTAGGAGTGGTTGGCCTTCCCGGTGGTTGTCTTTCCACAATCTCTCTGGGGTGTAGGAGGTGGATGCATTCCTAGCCACCCCTCCCTCTTTCATCTCCCACTACACGTGCTACAGAAGAGCAATTTTAAATATGTTGGCTCCAGCTCCAGAGATATTTATTAAAACTTAAAGCTCCCACTCCACAATAATCAATCAAATTGAAATTAATTTTTAGCTCAACTTGATATTCGGAGAACTCAAAATAATGATTAGCTAAAGTTAAAAAATGAATATAATGATTATTCAATGTCTACTACATTTGTTTAAACATCCACTCTTCAATTAATGAATTGATTTATCAATGGTACTTTAATCTAAGGGTATCTGATCAATTAAAAATAAACAGCCGGAGCCTGGAGGCTTGGAGCCATCTGTAATAGTAGCTCTGGCCATGTTCC
Organism: Caprella mutica; assembly: GCA_947561585.1. Classification (NCBI taxonomy): domain Eukaryota; kingdom Metazoa; phylum Arthropoda; class Malacostraca; order Amphipoda; family Caprellidae; genus Caprella; species Caprella mutica. The sequence goes on from CANNZV010001353.1 coordinate 64,637, forward strand.
GCTGTTTATTATTTACCTATGCTCCGGCTCCAGCTCCAGAGTGTCAAATTAAGTTAGCTCAGGTCTCTGGATCTCTGTCAGTGATTCAACATATTTTGTAGACTGGCTGTATATCATTGACACTGGTATGACCCATCTCTAGATAATATTTTTGCCTTTCAAGGGTGCCAACTGTACTGCATATCACCATTGGATAATCTCCATTTTATTTTAAACTAGATATTTGATTTGTTCTTTATAGAACAAATATTGATAAAAAGAAGATTTTATGTACATGGTGATAAAGACCATTCTCTTGAATGAGGAATATACCTATATATATTCAAAAATAAAATTCTATACATGTGTATTGATTGATGAATTGTAGAAGTGAAATGGAGAGACTAATGGGGGAAAATGAGCAGGTGTGGCAATCAGGTAATGTAATGACATTTCCAAATATTCTTTCAAGGAATGAGCATTTTGTTTCCACTTTCAAACTAATTAATATTATTAGATGATAGTTAAGATTTAAGTGAATGAAACAGTGTGCTGACTTGCAAGTAATATGAGAATCCTAATGCAATGAATTCATTAGACATTTACTATGATCTATAAGTATATAATTTTGATCCATTGGAAATTCTCTTTCTATGTGATAATACCCACTAGTAAGCATCAATTCATATGACCAGAGTACACTTTTATTTTTTCCTTTGTTTCCTTACTTCTATTTCTTTCCTGCCTCATGATCAGACTTTTTCAGTAAATTCTCAGTTTCTTTTCCCACAGGTTAAATAAATTTAATATTTGATAAGTCACAAAGCCATTAAGTAGCTAAATGATGAATCTAAGCAGCTCCATAAAAGTGAACAGAGGGGGCTTGTGTGCTTTGGGGGTTATTTTTTTCCTCATTATCCTATACTACCGCCATTCTGGGGGAGAAAAAGTGAAGAGTTCTGAGGAAGACCTCATCAGTCTGAAGGAGTTACTCAGCGCTGCAATTGACTCTGCAAAACGAGGAGGCAATGAGGTACAGGAAAATTATTCAAATGGCTAATCCTTATTGATCTTTTTCATAATTTTTAGTGTTTTATTAACGAGTGATTCCTAATATGTTTTAAAATGTTACTTTAAATCTCTAATTTTGCTTTTGATTTCAATTTTCAAAAGATTAATGAATCATAAACCTGATTATGAGAGCTATAATAGTGAAAATTGCTATCCTTATTATTCTTTCTATTGGTTTTCATGAAGATCATTTTACCAAGCATAGAACAATTAGCTATTTTTTATTTTTTTAATCATTATGTTTTCTGTTCTTCTTAGGTTCGTAGAGTGAGGGAGCAAGCGAGTCTTCATATGCAAAGTAAGGGAAAGACCGAAGAAGGAGTTAATGATCCAGTCACAGACGGGGACATGAAATCACACATTCAGATGTTCTACTCTCTGAGTAAAGCTTTTCCTGGCCTCAAGGTGAACAGAAATAATATATAATTACTAAGTTAACAGAAATTATATTTAATAACTAAGGTGAACAGAAATAATATATAATAACTAAGGTGAACAGAAATGATATTTAATAACTAAGGTGAACAGAAATAATATTTAATAACTAAGGTAAACTGAAATAATATTTAATAACTAAGGTGAGCAGAAATAATATTTAATAACTAAGGTAAACAAAAATAATATAGAATAACTAAGGTAAACAGAGATAATATATAATAAGTTAATAACTAAGGTAAACAGAAACAATATATAATAACTAAGGTAAACAAAAATAATATATAATAACTGAGGTGAACAGAAATAATATTTTTATATTTTTATAATTATTGAACTCAACACAAATCAAATTACAGATAATATCAAATGGTATAAAATGAGCAATCCGGAATAAGTTAAGGTTCTAGGAAAATTCTACTAAGGAAAGTTCCACTAAGAAAGATTCCACTGGGAAAATTCCACTAAATATAAATAATATATAAATTGTACTGCTTATTTTCGAAAACACTATCCTACTCTCTGCTAGATTAACATTGAACAGATCAAGATATTTATTTGAATGAAGGTAATGTTTCCTAGCTATCAAGTTACAGGAACAGATCTATCACTACATATTTTGGACTGTCATTTAACCTTTTGGACAGACCAGTATTGTTTTTTTTAAAATAATAAATACAACTTATAATAAATAATTACAATTTACAATCACAAATAAATATTACATTCACAACTATATACGATTACAAACAAATACAAATTACAAGAATTTTAATATATTTACAATTAGGTATAAAAAATAATAAATACAATATATACAATTTAATTTTGAATTTTGTTTAGTGGAATTTTCCTCAGTGGAATTTTCCGAGTGGAATTTTCCGAGTGGAATATTCCTCAGTGGAATTTTCCCAGTGGAACTTTCCGCAGTGGAATTTCCCTCAGTGGAATCTTCCGTGCACCATAAGTTAAAAACTTGAGGGATAAAAGTATAAAACAGGAATAGTAAGAATAGTTAAAAAGATAAATGTGAGTTATAAACAAGGTAAGAAAAAAAGTGGACCAGTTAAAATCTTTGTACAGCTTTTTAAAAGAATAATTAGACATTTGTAATGTTAAAAAAGTGGGGGATTCATTAAAAAGCTTGATAGCTTGGAAAATAGTAGACTGTTTTTCTATTTCTATTCTAACTGGAGGTAAAATAAATTTAAAAGTTCGGGTATTATGGTCATGCTGTGGTAAAAACTTACTAAAAAAACCTACCTAACAAACTAATATCATCATATAAAGCACATCTAATAAATTTCAATAAAAAATAATTACAAAGGTCCTCAAATTTTAAAAGTTTAAGATCAAAGAACATTCTAAATTAAAGGAATGTGGTTGACACTATATTTAACTTTTAAAATAATTCGTAAAATTTTATTCATTTAAATTTGAATTCTATTAATATGAACAGGGTATGTTTTTCATAGATAATAATTGACTGGATAACTATTGAGTAGGCAAGTGAATGGTAAATTGTAATCAGTACAGGTCTATTGAGATAAGGTGAAGCTGCATAAATACTGCCTTGTATTTGGCTAAGTCTATTGCAAAAATGAGTACAATGGTTAGAAAATTTGAGTTTGTTGTCAATTAAAACTCCAAGATATTTAAACTTCCACCCATTTGAGTAAGACATTATTAAAATATACAGGTGGATAAGATGCAGGTTGGGAGGGAAAGAATAGCATTAGTTTAGTTTTCGCAGTATTTGGGGTTAATTTGTTCATAGCTACAAACATCTCTAGTTTCTCGATAAAATGAACAAGTCTAAAAGTAGCTTCATGAAAACAGATCCAGCAAAGTAAAATACAGCGTCATCAACAAACAGGGTACATTCAATTCCTAGGTTTTTACTAAAGTTACATACGTCATTGATAAAAATTGTCGGCGATATCACCAAACCTTGGGTGAGACCTACATTGATAGTTCTAAAAGTTGATTTTGACTCGTTGATCTGGACATATTGTTTTCTATATTTAAAATAACACATTGAAAAATCGTTAAAATGTCCTCTAATTCCATAATGACTAAGTTTTGACGATAAAATGTCTAAATCCACTGTATCAAATGCCTTTTTCAGGTCTAAAAATAAAGCTATTGTTGTGAATTTTCTGTGATTACAAGAATTTAAAATGAATGAATTTAATTCCAGGATAGCAAGAGATACAGTGGATTTTTTCTTAAAACTGTACTGGTGGTCAGAAATAAATTTTCTTCAGTTATAAAATTATTAAGTCTAGAATAGATTAATTTTTCAAAAATCTTATTAAAAATAGAAAGATTAGAAATGGGTCTAAAATTGTTATCATCTTCCGTACTACCGTATTTAAAAACAGAGGTCATTCTAGCTACTTTAAAAACATCTGGAAAAACTCTACTATTAAAACTAGTATTAAAAACATGACATAAAATTGGACAGATAAAATCTAGGGTTCCGATCAATAACTGTGGCTGAACTTCATTTTTATTAAAATGTTTATTTTTGAAAGACTAAATAATATTACGAATTTCTGTTTGAGTAATTGGGGGGAAAGAGCATACATTAGGGACAGGAGGAGTGTTAATGAGCAATGGACAGTTTAAAGTTGGTAACTCTCTAACTAATTTATTAGCAATGTCTGCAAAAAAGTCATTAAACTTCATTTAAAAAAACATCATTTTGCTTATTTTTAAAAGAATTCACCTTAAAATTTCTATTTAAAACATTATTGATTTGTTGCCACAGGCCATTGCTATTATTTCTACTATCATTAATTTTTTTCTGATAGAACACCTCCTTAGGCTTCCTAACTAAATAATTAAGAGTATTTCTAAAAATGTATAAGATCTACGAGTTATCACACTACGTCTAGAAAGTATTAAAAGTTTATTTTTCTTCCGAATTAATTGATATATCTCCTCAGTACACCATTCCTTGTGGTTTTTCTTTGTTTTGTTACGATTAAAATGAAGTAAAGAGAATTTAGAATTAAAAATATGGAATAATTTGTTAATAAAGTTGGAGGCTAAAATATTCGGATCTTCAGAGCTATTGTCAAAAAATTCTATCTGAGAAACTAATGAAATAAAATCGTTAACTCTACCTACATCATTAAATTGTCTAAAAGTGAATGGCTGAGAGGTAGTTCTAGATATATGTTTAAAGGAATAAAAAGCTGGTAAGTGATCGGCTATTTCAACATTGAACACACCTGATCTTGAATGTTCACTATTGGAAATAAAATTGCACCAAATGTGGTCTATTAGAGAATATTTAGTGATAGGTTTATTGAGTACAGAGAAATAATTAAAACCGGACATAATAGAATTGAAACTATTATGTTATGATCAGATTGTGGATTAAACAAGTTAATATCAAAGTCCCCGCATAAAATTGAATTACTAGTACTTAAAACATTTAAAACATCTATAGCTATATTATTAAAAGAGTCAATTGAGAAGTATGGTGGACAGTATATTGCACATAAATTAAAATTTTTGCCTGCACTACATATATTTAAGGACATTATTTCAATTTCATCCCTAATAAAAGATAAGTTTGGGATACTTGAGGCTTTGTGCTTTTTATTAACATAAATGGAAATTCCGCCTCCTCTCCGGCCTCTGTATATATATACTGAATTTGTTAAAACCTAAATTAAAAGTCTGATCAGTGAGATCTGATAACCACGTCTCAGTTAAAACTATTATGTCAAAGGGGAGGACAATCAGGGCTAAAAAACTTTCTAATATAGGGAAATTTTCCCTATATTAGAAAGATTTTTTTAACCATGAATGTCCTCTTCTTTGACATAATAGTTTTAACTGAGACGTGGTTATCAGATCTCTCATTTAATAACTAAGGTAAACAGAAATAATATTTAATAACTAAGGTGAACAGAAATAATATATATTAACTAAGGTGAACAGAAATAATATTTAATAACTAAGGTGAACAGAAATAATATTTAATAACTAAGGTGAACAGAAATAATATATAATAACTAAGGTGAACAGAAATAATATTTAATAACTAAGGTGAACAGAAATAATATTTAATAACTAAGGTGAACAGAAATAATATATAATAACTAAGGTGAACAGAAATAATATTTAATAACTAAGGTGAACAGAAATAATATATAATAACTAAGGTGAACAGAAATAATATTTAATAACTAAGGTGAACAGAAATAATATTTAATAACTAAGGTGAACAGAAATAATATATATTAACTAAGGTGAACAGAAATAATATTTAATAACTAAGGTGAACAGAAATAATATTTAATAACTAAGGTGAACAGAAATAATATTTAATAACTAAGGTGAACAGAAATAATATTTAATAACTAAGGTGAACAGAAATAATATTTAATAACATTATATCACATGACTTGAAAGGAATGCTTTTTACTGTTTTTTTTATTACATGAAATTCATCACTCCTAATTTTAAATGTAACCTAATTATTTATACAGTAATGGCTCATAAGGGCTTAAAATATAAAAGAGAAGACATAAATATTCAATCATAGAAACTAGCAAGTTTCTCTCTTTTTATGTATCTAGTTTATAACTATATAGCTAGTGAATTTATTTATAACCATGCTATGAGATTCTAAGATACCAATCTTTCTGTTCATTGGTTTTGTACAATAATGGAATTCAAGTTTAATAAATTAATATGATATTGGAATTCAAGTTTAATAAATTATTAATTATTTAAAGAAGGTCTGCTTCTTTTGGCATAGGGACTTCAATAATAATATTAATATGATACGGGAATTCAAGTTTAATAAAACCTGACTAACAGACGTAATATTCATCACAATAGCTAGTTAGGCTATACTTTGAGAACTATTTCATTTAATGAGTTATTTTATATTAATTCCATAATATTAATAAGTAATATCAGTGTGTTGATTAAATTTAATCTTACTAAATTTCCATTTAATGTTTAATTACAATTTTTCATTAAAAGGTGATTGAATAGGTTGATAAATACCATTTTCTCTAATGTATCTAGCTAATTTTGTTCAATAAATTCATAGCAGTAGTTAGTGTAGCTATTTTCAATTATTTTTTTATTATTTAAAAGCGACTTCTTTCACAATAAATAAAAACACATTTGATGAACATTGATAATAAAATGGGAATTTCACCCTTTGTAAAATAAAGTAAACATATGGTAATTGGATAGTCTATGAAAAGCAGTTTTGCTGCTCCTAAAATATATATTAGCTAATGCTTCACCATAATTATTTACTGAAGGTTTCCCTTAAACTTAATAAATAGTAAGTAGGGTAAGTTACAAATTATCTGCCAGTTCGACAACTTTCGTCGCATAAAAGACTGTATAATTGATAGTTTATTATAATTTTAATTGTATTGTTTTTTCAGTAAACTCCTAGTTTAGTTGACCCGATCCAAGGGTCAACTAAACTAGGAAGCGGGTATATAAATCCTATATTATAGCGTTGAACAATAAAAAAAATAAGTTCAAATTAATTTAAGATATTATGACAGTTGTAAAATAACTATTATGATATTATGATTTTTACAATTGAAATTTAAATGAAAATAAAATATTATTTGAATGTAATATGTATCTATAGTACCGATCAACTATTCAAGAGAATGTCTTCAATTTGTAAAACGTGCCATTTGAACATTCTACAAGTAGAAAAGTATGCTACAAGCAACGTCTACACTTTCCTTAACACCATGAAAATATTAATATCCCTTTATATTATATACCCGCTTCCTAGTTTAGTTGACCCTATCCAAGGGTCAACTAAACTAGGAGTTTACCATTCTTTCTTCTATGATTGAAGATGTGGAACTGACCGATAATACCTAACTAACTCTAAAACTTGCAGATCATATCTGAAGAGCACGACAGCAGCAAAATAGAAGAAATAGTCAAGACTGTTACCCCGGCTGATGTGAGGAATAAAGAAATAGAGCAGAGGGTGCCAGCAGATGAAATCATCAGAGTTGGGGATGTGAAAGTCTGGATAGACCCTTTGGATGCTACTAAGGAGTACACGGGTGAGTGCTATGTTATTTAGGTAAAAAGGTTTTGTTCCTGGGATATTGAGGGAATATCTCGGGTAAGAAGGATTTATGATATGTCAATGGGAAATATCTAAAGGTCATATTAGTTAATTATCTATGTTAACACCCATTTTCCGAGTACTGTGAGTGTCTGAGATCTACACCAATAGAGTAGTTCAGTTATTTGCTATCTTTTCCGCAGAGGATTTGCGTCAGTACGTCACTACAATGGTCGGCATAGCAGTGCGTGGAGTGCCAGTCATTGGTGTCATCCACCGACCTTTCTCCGATGAGACGCACTGGGCATGGTTAGGACATGGCATGTCAAAGGACTTGCAGACAATTAAAGAGGTAACTTAGACTGTTTTTATTGTCACTTAGTTCTCTAATTCTAAACTTTGTATAAGTGGGAAATCATTTTGTATTTTGGTAATTTACGTGGACGGTATTCCCATACATTTATGTTCTGTAAACACCCAATGTGACAAATTCAATCAAGCTACCAGTGTATTTATAGTATTATTATATGAGTAATAAAACAATACCATATTTTACTCTAACCATGGGTTAAATTGTAGTTTCTGAATTTTATCTGAAAAGTAGACTAAAATATTCTAAATTCATGGTTATCTTCCATCTATTTTATATATTGATGCACTTGATCAAAATAATTTTTCTTCTCATGTTTCAGAAAATGCCTCTGACGAAGGCAGAAAATGTGTTGGCCCCTAGGGTCATAGTTTCCATCTCTCATCAAGGTGAAGTCCTGAAGGTGGCAAAGAAGGCCTTTGGAGAAGGTGCTACTGTGATTCCTGCTGCCGGAGCTGGTGTGTACCTTTGTTACTATGTTTTAGTGAACACAATGAAATAGGACGTCTCTATTTTTACTGTATTTTATACTGTGAATGAATGGAAGAATATCAAAATTTCTGTGTTAGGAATTCAGTGAATTTCTATAACTAAGAAATCAAATTATTTTCAATTGATTTAATCTCCTAGAATTATGAATGGATTTGAATTAATTATTTTATTATTGACACTCATTCTTAATTATGAATATTTGGTTCATAGCTTTCTACAATCGAACTTCATTTTCATTATATCACAAATATGTGAATAATCAATCTTTGATATGTGGGCACGTAGTAACTTTTTCCCGTTCATTAATTAAAAATTTTGATTCAAGTTGAACTAGATGATATTTTTCAAAAAATAATTTATTTATAGTTACTTCATGAAATAGCTAATTCATGTAGCTATTCAAAGTAGGAAAATATGATATTTACTAGTATATTTACCCGTTAAAAATAACGGATCTTCAATAGTAATTTATTACCCGTTGTTAGATTATTTATAGTGAATTCAAATAAAATTCATTTTTCGGCATAAACTGATACTTTTTCCTAGATTATAAAAAATTGAATTAAAACAGGGGTAATTTAAATATCATGTCAATATATTCCCGTGCGTATCATAGTTACATTCTTCATGTTTATTACCTGTCGTGTAGAAGCAGACACCAAATAAATAAACACACGAGAGAAATTATTAGTATAGATTTATAAATAAAGAAATAGAAATGTATGTTAATTAACAGTCGCATTCTTCTCCCCTCTGTTCACAGGCTATAAAATAATGGAGGTGATTAGAAACAATGCAGACCTTTACATGCACACCTCCCTCATCAAGAAGTGGGACCTGTGTGCAGGCCATGCCATTTTGCGAGCAATGGGCGGTACTCTGACTAGTTTGGAGAACTCCTCCGCTTCCTCCATATCTTACGGGGACAGTCAGGACTATAAAGTACAGCAGGGCTTGCTAGGAGCGATCCATAACCACCAACAGTTCTTTGATAAACTCAAGAACCTGAAGAAAAAGCGATAAGTTGTTAGAAAAAGGCCTCATTGTCAGTCAAAGCCAATTAATTCGCTTTTACATTTTCAAACTAAAAATCTTGCTTTCAGTTTATTCGTATGTTGCCATAATAATTTTGGCTTGAAAGTTTCCTAAAATGAACAAAATGTCTGAAAATTGACTCACTGCTGGCCATGGTTCTGATGATTGTAATTCATAATGCCGTTGCCCACAGGGGCTCTATCCAGAAGCTGTTTTTGGTGAATGAAAAAGAAGGGGAGTGGTGCCCCTTGTGCCCCGAACTGTTGTAGCTAATTTGTATTATTTTTTGTCTTTTTTTTATCATTTTACCATGTTTATAATTTTTTAACACTAGCTACATACAGTTTTAAAGGATAGCTCTAGAGTTACGCTCTTCAACTTTGAGGTCTTAGATTTTTGTGTTAGGTAGGCTCGTAGGCTTCATTTACTATCACCTCTTCATTTTCCTCTTCCATCCGTGAGTGCAGCCACTGGTGATTGTATCCCTTTCCTTGGTAAGTGATTCACGTAGTAGCTTTTCTGCGTCCATGAGGATTGTTACTGACGGCGGTAAGTGACTTTGTTCATGGAGACACTTTCCTTTCAGACTGCTTCTTCTAGTCCCTTGTAATCAATTTCCTTTTTAAATCAGTGATATGGCCGTTGGTTCCGAAAATGACGTTTAACTCCTTTTATATTAATTCAATCAAGATTATTTTTACGAATAGGTTTAGTTAGTTATTTCTGAAGCAGAAAATGCTATTTTTCTTAAATTATTTATTATATCATTAGTAGTTAATTAATAATTCCATCGAATAAGAACTCCCTATTTCAATGTAGCTTAACATTATTATAGGGTTCCGTATTTATTATCTATTTTTATATGATATTTAGCTAAGTTTTAATTGCAGTATTAAACTCGACGTTATAGGATTCTGTTTGTGTTGTGGCAATCGAAGTTTTCAATTTAAGTTTTAAAGGATTTATTATTATGTAGGTTTTTGTTACGAGTAGTAACGTTATAGACAGGATATTTTGCTTATTTTGCTTACTTAGTTGTCTAGTCAGTGACGTGTGTTTGGGGAGGTCTGTAGTGAGGACGGGACCCCCTCCTACCAATTATTTATCGCAGTTTAGGGATACTTATTGTTTGGTTGTGATACAGTTTGGAGTTATTTTTAGCACAGTTTTGTATTTTTCTTTGATTTTTCTACATTTACGGTCCTCTCCAGGCTCCGGGAAAAAAATGAGTTTATTACATAATATTATAGAACTAAGGTCTACGATCATTATTCTGCAAACCATATACAATTCGGTTCAGTATGTACTTTACAATTTGTTTTTAAAGTTTTTTATCACTGTGAGCAACAATTGAGCGAATCAATAATCTGATGCTCAAGAAGAAGATTGTACACTCTTTGTTTTGATTACAAATTTGAATTTTATAAACAAACCATGCGTTTTCGGCCTTTATTTAAATTATTTTAGATATTAATTGTTTCCAAAAGTATATAAACGTTTCTATTATAAGTTCATTCAATTTTATACCTTTACACGAATATTAAATGGATTTGTTAAACCTATTACCTAATTGACAATCAAAACAAATGGTGTACATTCTTTTTCTTCAGGATGAAAATTTTTTAAATTAGTAAGTCGGAAGTAAAATAGGTTTTGTAGAGTTTTGATTATATAAATCTTTAAAAGCATATAAAATTAAAAATATGCTACCAAATTCGATGCGGTTTGCAGCAAAATGATAAGAAACATTAGCCTCGTTAAATAAAGCAACAAAAATATTTGCTTGGAGGGGACCTTTAAAGGATAAGTGGAGTGACTGAAGGTTCCTTATTCATGAGTAGGTGGAGTGACTGAAGGTTCCTTATTCATGAGTAGGTGGAGTGACTGAAGGTTCCTTATTCATGAGTAGGTGCAGTGACTGAAGGTTCCTTATTCATGAGTAGGTGGAGTGACTGAAGGTTCCTTATTCATGAGTAGGTGCAGTGACTGAAGGTTCCTTATTCATGAGTAGGTGGAGTGACTGAAGGTTCCTTATTCATGAGTAGGTGCAGTGACTGAAGGTTCCTTATTCATGAGTAGGTGGAGTGACTGAAGGTTCCTTATTCATGTATTTATTCTCTGTTAGTGTGATGGTTCGACACTGTTATTTAATGACTGTGTGGTATCAACGTATTCGGAAAGTGGGTGTTACCCTAACTGTAATGCACTTTCACTGCTTTATATCTTATACCTCTCATGTCCCCAAAGTAGCAAGTAAGGAATTTTACAATTATTAGTAGGTTACTTTTTCTTCTTCATTAATATAATCAGCGCAAAGAACACATGTTTCTTTGTGCACTTTTTCACTGCTAATGGACTGTTTAAAAGCTAATTAATTTTTTACCATGACAGAGTAAAGTATGTTGCCAAAAAATTTTTCAATATGACTAGATTGATCTGAACGAATAAAACAATAATGGGGTAAATTAAAATTGAGAGGTTATTTTGGCATCAGAGTTATGATTGCATTAGTTCTAAAGTTGTAATGAAACTGTATAATATTTTCATTTTTTTAATAAAATTTGAAAATGACTTATCTTTAATTCACGTTAATCAGTTATCTATATAAGTGAAGTAGCCTGAGAGTTCCAGTACTTGAAATACGGAAGAGAAGCTACAGTAAGTTCCGAGTTGTAAAATTGTATTATTGACTTTCAATTAAAGTGGTCGGTCAAGTCGCTAATTAAAAATTATAGGTTTTTCTTCATATGATCAAAAGATTACACTACCTAGATTGAATTTTTATTTTAGCTGTTTAAGAGTTGTCCCTATCCACTAAGATGTGATCCAAAGAAGAATGCCACTTAGAAGAGGGGACAGTGAAAGTACGCTCTATGCACTAGGTCGACTACCACAGGTAACTGTATCAATCCAGCGCATGGATAAGATACTTACAGTCAGTCTGCTTAGCAATGAAGAGGAAAGATAAAAAATGAAGCTCAAATAAATGAGCACCAAACTTAAAAAACCTACAATAGAATAATAATAAGGCCTACCTAGAAATAGCCAAAGGACAATGAGAATGAACTGAATAATGATTCTAAACAAACTCAGATAGCAAGTTGAAGTGAATCGAGTAAGGAGGAGGCGACTATAAGTATAACATCATCTGACTATAGGCCTACCTCACTCTTTCCTCAGGAACAATAATTAAAGTTAAAAAATGAGGCAAGGTTGGCATAGTACATTTTGGAAAATAATACCAAAATTTTAATATAGATAAAATATATGCAGGATATGTTTTTTATAGAATTTGACGTGGAGTCTCGTTATATTGCATTGCAAGAATATATTATAGGTTGTAGAGTAGAATCCCTAGGCTATCATCTCAAGCTTTTGTAGATCTGTTTGTACTCCGCAATGCACTTCTGCCATGGGTCGGGGGGAGGGTCTGACGTGATGCAGTCGAACATGAAGAGGGGGTCTAGACATGGTACCTGGGGAAAAAATAATGATATTTCAACAGTTTACTCTTTTTTTTAATGCTTATATCTTAAAAATGATCTGAGAAAACGACGATAAATTTTCAAGATATGAAAATATTAGAAAATTGTGATTAGTGAAGTAAGCATAATGCAGTGACACTGCAGTAGTTAAATCATCACAGTGACTTTTTTCTCTCATAGTACAAGGGGTTTGACATTAGTGATCAAGTAGGTACTAAGGGTAAGTTACAAATTATTGTTCAGTTTCACATCTTCGGTCATATATAAAAAAAACGAATAATAACTATTAAATAAATTATTATATAGTTGTTTCTTATATGACCGAAGATGTGAAACTGACCGATAATTCGTACCTTACCCTATCTATATCAGTTACATAACTTACAGATCATAATAAAAAATGAATTATTATTTTAGCTGTTTAAGAGTTGTCCCTATCCACTAAGAGGTGATCCAAAGAGACATGAAGAGAAGAAAGCCTCGTAGAAGAGGGGACAGTGAAAGTACGCTCCATGCACTAGGTCGACTACTCGGCTACCACAGGTAGAATAAACAACCAAGGATAAGAGACCAACACAGTCTGTCTGCTTACCCATGTATATAGCAAGGCAGAGGGAAGTGGAAATAAGAAGAAGAAATTGAGAAAAGATACAAAGGGAAGTTGAAGAAAAAGGGCGCCAAACTAAACAAAACCTAGAATATAACAAAAAGAAGACCTACCTAGATGTAGCCTCGGGACAATGAGGGGGAGGGGATCGGCAATAATGTTGCCCTACTCTGATAATCAGACCCCATGCCTCCATAATAAGAAATGAATCACTAGCTTATCCAACCTACAATAAGTTCCCCTCACCTTCTTAGCAGCGAAAAGAGCAAAGTCAAACTTAGCTCTGTAGTCCGTATCAACTAGGCAGAGTGTTGCCTCTTCTGGGAAACTGCTGTTAGAAACTCTGAAATGAATACATTTATAAATAACATAGAAGTTACAGTGACTAGCATTATGAAAATAGTATATAATTTCTATCTAGTTATTTTTCTTTACATGAATATTTAGGATATTTGTGTAGTAACTGGGTAGCTACTTGGGGAAGTTGCTTTTAACATAGGTTAATATAGATTTCTGAATGTCAAATTAATCATGACCCAGTACTCGGAATTAACACCCACTTTCCGAGTACTGTTCCGTTTCCCAATGTTAGATTCTAAATTCTATTCATATTTACAATAAACTGCTCAACATTGACAATAAAATGATCACAATTAACGAAAATAAACTGATAGCTACACATTAATGGCAAATAATTGAACAACACGAGCAACAGTAGATTGATCATAACTACTACTAGAGGCTTTATCTACTGACTCATCCCCCTCACATCACTCACCGTCTGTGCGACTTATCAAACACGAAGCTATCGTTGGTGTCCTTGAGGGGACAGTGCGACAGCTGAACCTCGTGACAACAACACGTCTTTCGAGACCCCAAACTTAGCAACGCCTCCCTAGAGTGAGAGTAATCTTGTCAATAGGATGCAATCACCGAGGTTGAAGTAAAATTACCGGATGAAAATAAAAACGTTATCTTTAAGACCCGGCACCACGAAAAAGGTTCATATTTTTTTTTGGAAAACGGTGAGCAGTAAGCCTGTGCGCAGTTGATGAAATACATAGTAATTGACGAAAATAGATTGCAAATTCCTGTTTTTGAAAAACATGGACGTTTCAGGAGGGAAACCTGTTCCAGTTGCGATGTATGTCGCAAAAGTACACCATTAGCTTCATGCATGAATGTAGTATATATTGGGTTCAACATGTGACATAGTCCATCCACCCCATCTTCATCTAGACAACCGCAACCCTGAAGATTACTACAACGTTGTAATTATATGAAGAGGAGAGATGAGATCCGTCGTGTAAACCATTCTTTTACTATACTAAGAGTCCTCAATGACGACATCCGTCCGCTCACTTCGAGAGCATGCCCGATCGCAGTGGTGTCAGCACCTTGATCGGATCACTAACGGTGGGAACCCCTGTACCTTTTGAAGCCTTCTCCATTCTATGTCCGTCTACCGTCCAGAAGCTGCACTTCACACAAGGACATCGCAACAGGTTTCAACAAGCAATTCACTTCAGTTGTCCCTCACTCATCCGATTCTACTACCCGTAGACTCATCTGCAGCCTTCACCGCACCCATCTTCTAAACTACGTCGCCTTTAAGTTCATATAGCAACAAGTCCAAGTCAGATTGACTATAGCCAATCAGGCACCTCTACAGCATTGGGCGTGGACAACCCAATCTGTTCCCTCATCAAGCAATTCAACCTCTACCTCACCTCAGCTGACATCCCAGCCATTTAGAAGACTGCGGATACCTATCCACCTAGGGACATCTTATAGACATATCAGCCTGCTATTGCCAGCTGTTCAGGTCTTTGAGAGACTGCTGCCGCAGCAACAGACATGTCCAAGGCCTTCGACTCCATCCACAATGATACCCTTATTCGCATACTGGCATTCATTCTCGTCCCTCCAGACGAATACGATGAGATGGCTTGCCGCCATTTGGGAGGCAGGCTATTAGAAACCACCTACCAGAACGCCCTGTCGGGGCATCGGCATGTTAGAGCTGAAATCCCGCAGAGTTATGTTATTTCCCATGTTCTCGTTTGTAGTTCGTGTCGACCCCCAACGCTCAGCCCTTCTGCTGGCGGTACTCACTCCTCGTCCCCCCGGTGTCACCCCAGCTTGTCCCCCCACTCAGCTAGTAGAGCCACTGGGTCGTGCCACAAGTCGATTGACTCCAGTCTCGTAGGTACGTCAGGGCAGTTGAAGAGGTGGTTTGTGTCGTGGGTTTGTCTATTGTATAGGGGACACAAGTCAGTTAGGTGGTTTGCCTCATCTATCTTGTGAATGTATGTCTGCAGAAGTGGCGATTTGTTGGTCCGTAGTAGGGCCAGTTTTCGTCTAGTCTCTCTTCAGATTTGTATATGTCTGAGGCTGGGGCATTGAGTACTTTGTTGTCCGGTCGCTCCTGTAAGTGTCTTTCTACTTGCAGCTTTGTGGTTGGCTTTTAGTCGTGTCTATATGGAATCTGTTTTATGTGGGTCAGGTGCTGTCGTGTAGTTATTGTGTTGAAGGTTGTTTGTTTCAAGTACCGAGGGTATGGCTGTTGGCAAATCAGTTTGTGCAGTGGGTGGTCAGTCGATGTCGCTTTTAGTCTGAGTTGTGTGGCGTGTAATTGTAAATGTGTGTCTATTGGTAGGACCATTGTTTCGTCATGTATGTGTTTATTATTTGTGTCAGTTGTGCAACTGGTGGCCACCCTTAATGCTGCATTTTGAATAGTTTACAATTTTTGTGTCTGGGTTTTAGAAGTTATGGGTGACCACACGGTGCTAGCGTATTCGAGAATTGGTCGTGGTATTCTCTTGTAAGTCGTCGTCAGTCTCTTTGCTTTTCCCAAAATAGGTCGCAGTCAGAACTTTGAGAATTTTCATTTTATTTTTGGCTTTGTTAGTCATTGTCTTTATGTGTTCGTTGAAAGTTAGTTTAGGGTCGAGAGTCAGTCCAAGTATTTTGGTATATTTGCAGGTGGGTAGGGTGGTGTTGTCAATTTTTAAAGGATAGGGTCTCGCTGTATTAGGTAGGATCTGGTGTGAAGAGAGTTGTCATTATTTTGTGACTTTTGTCAGCGTTTAGCATGAGATCGTTGCCTTTAGTCCATTGTACAATCTGTCTCAGGTAAGGTTGTAGTCTTCGTTATACAGTTGTGTAGTCGGGATGTGATGAGTATAATGTGATGTCGTCGGCGTATGTGATTATGTGTACGTGTTGTGGTGGTTCTGGAATGTCGGAGGTGCAGATATTAAATAGCGTTGGGGATAGTACGCCGAACTGTGGGACGCCTGTTTTAAACTATTTTGTAAATGATGAGTGTTTTTGTAGGTGGTAAAAGACTGGCGGCCTTTAATGTGGTTGGATATGTATTTTATGATGATGGGAGGGATTGTGGTGTTGTGTAGTTTGTGAATGAGTGAGTGAATGTTTACTGTGTCAAATGTTTTGCTCACATCTAGTGCTATTGTGATGGTTCTATGTGGTGGTTGTTTTTGGTTAAACCCTAGTGTGATGTTGTGAGCTTGTGTGTGCAGTGCAGTCTCAGTCGAGTGTCTAGTCTTGAATCCCTGCTGATAGTCAATGGTCTGAATGTTTCTGGTGATGTAGGGTAGTATTATTTTTTCTAGTAGTTTTGCTATTGGAGAGAGGAGGGAAATTGGTCTATATGATGGGCCCTGGCTGTTGTCTTTGTTGGATTTAGGGATCGGGACTATATTGGCTAGTTTCCAGTGATGTGGGATGATGTTATTGTCGATGGAGATGTTTGTATGTCTCAGTCAGGTAGTCAATTGCTGTTGGTCCAAGGTGTTTGAGGTGTCTTATGTTTGTGCTGTCTGGTCCAGTCGAGTTGTTGTTCTTAGTGAGTTTCAGTGCTCCTTTGTTTGGTCTCTGGTGATTAAGTTGGCAGTTTGTAGTTTTGCAGTCTTACTATCTATTCGTCTGTTTCTAGGTCTGGTCATGTGTCTAATAATATTGGTAAATTGCTTAGTGAATTGGTTTGATATTTTATTGAGAGATAAGGCTATTGTACCATTGAAGGAAATGGTGTTGTTGGGTTTGGTTGGAGGTCGTCTGTTCATGAGTCCGTTTATGGTTGACCATAGTTTATGCGTGTTGTGTCTGGTCCCAGTCGTCTTCTAGGTGTTCTTTCCATATGTTGGTTTTGTGTTTACGTATGTCTTCAGTGATGTCTCTGTTAAGTCCAGGTAGGTCAGGGTCTATTGGGTCATCTTTTCGTCTTCTAATTCTGTTTTATATTTTCTGCCTAATTTCGAGTGGAAAGAGTTTGCGTCATTTGGGTATGTAGTGTTTGTCTGCGTAAAGTATTAGTTGGGTTAGTGTTTTGTTTTATTTTGTAGGTGTACTTCAGTTGTGTGTGCAATGTCCGTTAGAGCGTCTTCTACGTGCTTTGTAAAATTGGTTCAGTCCGCTTTCTTGTAATTTGTGTAGTATCGTCTGTGTTGTTGTAGTCTGAAATTTGATTTGGAGTTAAATACTATTTTGATAGGTCTGTGGTCTGAGTAAAGGTCATCTAGTGCGGTCCTTGTGATGTTTCTATGAAGGGAGCTGGTTGCAGTGGATATGTCGGGAGATGTGGCTTGCTGGTCGCGTTTTTGTCTTCTGGTCGGCGTGTTCAGGTTTAGTGTCAGATGGTTTGAGTTGGTTAAAAGGTCTGCTATTTGATGGCCTCTGTGTTCCCTCATGGGCAAGTGCCATAGATCGTCATGGGCATTAAAATCTCCTGTAATGATTGTCTTATCTCTCGTCAGCATGTATGTCATCAGGTTGGTGATGTCTTGGTCTGAGTTGGATTGGTTGGGGTTGTTGGAGTCTCTTGGTGGGATGAATACATTTGGAATGTCTATTGTTTAAGTCGGGGAGAGGTGTAGTCTTGTCGTTCGTATAATCGTGAAGCGAGATGTCCTCCTTCATGTACGTCATCTTTCCACCTCCGTTTCAGTGTCCTCTGTCGGTTCGTATAGCCGTATACCCTTTGGTGACCGGGGACTTTGAGATTTGTCGTAATTTTGTCTTCTGTATAGTCGCCACGTCCACTTCCTCACGTCTGAGCAGTAATGAGATTTCTTCAGGTTTTTAGTTTGTGTGTTTGGCTGGTTGTGGCTTGATTTGGTGGTTGGTTTATTTGGCCTGCTGGCTGTATGACTGGGATCTGGTTTGGTGGTTGATTTATTTGGCCGGGTGACTGCCTGACAGGGATCTGGTTTGGCGGTTGTTTGGGGCAGCTATTGCATATCATGATATCCATTGCCTATTGTAGTTTCTGAGGGATATGTTGGTGCATCTGAAGTGAAGTCAGTGATCCGAACTATTGCATTGAATGGATGTCTCATGTGATTTTACAGGTGCATATGCTACACGTCCATGTCAGAGTCTGTGGTCCAGGATTTGACTCGACGTCTCCCGCAAGCTTTAGCAGTTCCGCCAGCCACGTGATAGAGTCCACGGGCCGGCAGGTCGAAAAAACGGTTCGTAAGGCCCCCTTTGCAGGAGACAGGGATAGGTGATGCTGATTTGGCCAACAAGTGGGTTTACCAACCACGGAGAGGCCGGTATCGATTTGGAAGCTCCCATGTTCTCTTCAATTTCTTCGTATCAGACTGTCCCACCACCTTTCAAGCAGTAACATCCGACGCAGACGACTTCACCTTCGCAGTAACCACACCGAACATACCCGTTGCAGAAAGGGAGCTCAATGAGGGACTGGCTGAGCTGTCTATATGGGCGAGTCTAAAAACCTGATCATCGCACTCGCTAAATCCTCTATCACCTTCTCACACTTCCCAGATTTTGACATCTTTCGGGCCTCCTCGGAGCCACCTTCTTCTCCCGTCTCTCCTGCCAGTTCCACTCACAACCCTCCCCTTCCCGGATTCCACTCCACCCTAGACTGAAACGAGCGCAAATCCTTCAGGTGAAAGTAACAAGAACCACTACAGCGATATTCTTACGTAAGAGAAGATACAATTCCACAGCAGGTGACTAAGAGGCATTCTAGCGGACCGAGGAACAATTCCAACAACAAGAAGTGCTGCAAGACCGAAAGTTTTCGATGATCAACAAAGAATTTGACACTTCCAAGCGATATGAAAGGAAGCTGACACTTTCAAAGTAAAAAGCACCTATTTCAGTTTACCAAAAGTATCCGACCTTTTTCGCGGAGCGGGTTCTTAAAAAAAGCATCAAAATATGAACATTAAAATACATAGACATATTTTGATGTTATTTAACCATTTGAAGTTTTCATTCGGTATTTATCTCATATCAGCTAATTGATTACACTAAACTACCTATTAATAGTCTTAACAGATGAAAGGCCACATGTAACAGGCATAGTTTTCGCATCAGACAATCAGTTTACAATCCCAAGAATTGGTCTTCAATGGGAAACATTTCATCTTTACTGCACCAAGATGAACCATGCGCTATTTCCTATTCAAGTGTGGTTATCCTGACGCAATAAATGACCAAAAATTGATGCTGAAACTGTGTGTGTCACATGATATCCCTAGTCTCAGTCAGGTTAACAAAGAGAAAGGAGGATATATTGACTAACACTACTATGATATTAAAATAATTAAATACAACTCATTTCTTTCATTTGATTTAGTTTTTTATTGGTCTTCATATAACTGAAAACCCTCAATTTTTACCTGTCCGTAATTGGCTGGGCCACCCTGTAGATATTTTAGAATGGCTCTGCACCATCCAATAAGACGAAATATACACATGTATATATTTCAAATATTCTAATTGAAAATTTTGATGTGAGAGGGATGATAGGACACAATAAGTAGAAATATGAATTTACAAATGATTAATTTCTCCTCAGCTATCATTTACCCCCAAATGATTTTCAGCTTTGAAATTAAATCTTAAATTAAACTATCAATGCAGTTCCCAACTATAAAATAAATTTAACACAAACGTGCAAGAAAGACCCTTCTCTCTATCAGCTCTACACAAACAAATGTTACAAAATTCAGCACAGTTATGGAAATGAAGATAGCGTGCAACTTTCAACAAATAGGGTAAGCCTACAAATTATAGGTCAGTTTCACATCTTCGGGTCATATTATTCAATTTTTATTGGTATCCATTGAACCTTCCTATTATATAATTAGCAACTTACCCTACTAATTTGAAAATAGACATTTACAGTATATGGAAAAAAAGGAGTTATTCTACTAACAATGATAGTAGTAGTAGCATTACTTACTCTTCAGTCATGACAGTGGCTCCTCCAGCTCTTAACACTCTGGATAAGAGTTTGCTCTTAGATTTGCTGGCAAAGAGTAGAACATACCAATCTGAGAAAGGCTCACCCCCTTTACAGCGCCATCTGTGTGCCGCATTGCTCAGAGCTTTTTCCTGATTGTTGTCGTAAGTGATAGGAAGGGTGTTAGCAGGATTGCCAAACTCAAAGGCATTTTCCTCTACAAAGCATCCTTCTTCACTGCTTTCCACCAAATACTGGGGACAGAGCACCCACTTGCCCATAGCTATGGCAGTTAAGATTTTCTCCGTTCTAGCAGCTTTGTTTGTAATAACGTGAGTAGTTTCTTCATTGACACATTCTTGCACTACTCCTCCCAGTGACTCTATCATTGTCATGTATTGCTCCGTCTCTTCAGCATTCAACTGAGCCAGAACAAAGTGTCTCCTACCCTCGGTCATTTCACTTGGGTTCTCTGTTAAGTCATCAGCCATTTCACTGATGTTTTCTAGTCTCTTTCTAGCAGCAGAGTCCACTGGGTCAGACCAGCCAATGTTGGTGCTCTGAGAGCCAGCCAGAATATCCATAGTTCCCACCGTCATCTGCTCACTCGTTCTCTTCAGTCCCCCTAAAGACTTCCTTTTCTGAAGTAGAGAAGCTCCAGCAGTCACCATCTCCTGACTCTCTCCGCCCTGAGTCTCCGTATCTAAGGCAAGATTCTCCAACTCTGCCAGCTCTCGCTGTAACTGGGAGTTGTCATCCACTGTGTCTTCAACGAATGTCTTCGGTTTCACCACCTTTGGCTTGGGAAATGAGATATCTTCATCACTATTCACATTGACATACTCTTCAACACTTCTGTTTACTTTAGAGCTGTAGCTTGTTTCAGAGCGTGCAGTGTTGTTCATATTAGAATTGAAGTAGTAAGGATATTTGAACTCGTCTGCTTGTTCATTCTGCTGACAGCAAGCATCAATCCACTCGCTGTGTACTATGAACTGACGAGCTTCTCTCGCCATTTTGTAATCTCTGTTACAACTGTAAGATTCATCTTTATTGCCTTCGAAAATAAGGTGAGTAACCTCTACAGTGTTTAATTTCCTTACTTGACCTCCCAAGCTTCTGACCTTGTTCCACAGCTCTGTTCTGACATGATCTAACTTTTTAGCAACATAAATCACACAGTTGGCGAGAGGAAGATTCTCTAAATTCTCTTTATGTTCTACCTCATCATAAGTTAACTGCTGCACTGCATTGTCTGTCATCATACGGTAATGTTTGGCACACTCTTCCTTTTCAATCTGTTGGAATTTACTCATTTTCTCGTATTTATTTTCGGGTAAGTTCATCAGCATGTACTTTATTTCTTTTCTAGTTCTGTTAGAAGGATTGTCTTCCCAAGTGCTACCATAAGGTGTCTTTGGCGTCGCTATGCTGTCTATCAAATCTTTCTGCTTGGGAGTTGGGTACACTGTCAAGGAAAATAAAATTAAGAAAATATTAAACACATCATTGTCTACAGCTAACTAGAGGCAGCAGCACCAAACAGATTGAGATCTTTATTTATGACAAACATTTTACTTCAAAGTTCCAATTCCATTATTAGTTTTTTGTTTAGATATGATACAGTGACCAAGTGTCTGTCGTTTCAAGTGTTTGTGTGATACTTCTGCTCGTCTCATTGGAGCAAAGGGCCAAATACCCACTCAAAACGTCAACTAATTTCAATAAACATGACAGCAAAGAATGCGGTTTGATATTAAAATATTGAATTAAAATTCACCAAGATTAAGTAAATCTTCAGCCATACAGAAGTTAATAAAAACTCATTTTTAACTCCATACGAATAGCATAAGAAATATTCGCTGATAAGCTGAGTGGTAACGGCGCTGTCTTCACTTGGTTACTACAACTTCACATTGTTTCTACTCACATTTACTGAGAGCTTGTGCATCTGGTGTACGTATGGCTGAAGGAGTGAGAGGCTTGCCAGGAGTCGTGAACAGAGTTCTGGTGTCTGTTTTCCGACCAAACGTTTTTTGGGGAGGTGTGCTCATGATGGTGTTGCTAGAGTCGTCCATATCATCTTCTTGGGGCAAATTGGAAATATGCTCCTCTGTAGAAAAAAATATTATTAATATATATTAGCTGTTCTTATATATAATCATCGAATCAAGTATCTTCCACTTGAAGAAAACAGTGTGCCCAAAAAGGTTATGTTTCTTCCATCTAAAATTTTGAAAATATAGTAAGCAGCACATAGATTTCTAAGATATCGTCACTACTTCATAAGTTTCTATCGATACAGTACTGAAAGCATTCAGTATTACATTTAAGAATAATGTTGAGGATAATTTTACTCTGAACCCCCCTGCCAGATCATTAAACAATTATGAAGTGGGCAGTACAACAAAACCCATTTCAGCCATCTATGGTGGGAGTTTCAAAGTTCTTTTTATTTAAAATGTACTTTAATTAAGCTCGTAACAATATGCTAGGAGGAGGAACCAAATAAGAGGAGGAGAGGGGCGCAGAAAAATTAGTAATCTGCCCCTCGTTGGCTCCTCCTCCTAGCATATTGTTACGAGCTTAATTAAAGTATATTTTAAATAATAAGAACTTTGAAACTCCCACCATAGATGGCTGAAATGGGTTTTGTTGTACTGCCCACTTCATAATTGTTTAATGATCTGGCAGGGGGGGGGGGGTTCGGAAGAGTGTTTGGGGGATGGGGGGCATCATGCCCCCCTTTTACAATTGGTCAATCTCCGAAGCCAATCAAAGACTTAGTAACCTTAAAAAACAGTATCATGAAAAAACTTATCCAAAAGGAATAATATTTTTCAAACTATACTCTTTGTGGAAGTAACCTTCTAATTTCTAACCATAAGTGTGCCAACCATATAAAAACATCCAAGTATATACTTCTACCATTTTAACAAGGGCAGTGTCATAAGCAAACAAGAAAGCTACACCGTGCCAGCTATTTTCTACCATAATCACAATTGTAAAAAGATACAAACCACTGTTCCAAGTACTCACTAGAAGAGGAAAATGAAGAGTTAATATCAAGTGAAGCCAAGAGAGTACTTTAACCAAGGTCAAATAGGATTAGATTAACCGGTAATTATGTCACCATTCCAATTTACACAAACAAACTAACCTATAAGACTAGTGAGGACAGCGCAAGAGTCCTCTTCCACAGATTCAGGTGCCCCCGGAACGTAGAGGTCTGGGGGCAGTCTCCTGTTCTCTTTAAGGCAGGCCATCAGCCAATGCCTCGTCAGTGCTGGGATCTTCCACTTGACGGAGGCGTTGTACTTATCCCCAGAGTTTGTGGCACACAGAAGGTGACTGCAACCACGGACTCCCTTCGCCTCGTTGTTCTTGCGGGCAAACATCTCTTGAAAACTGAAATGCAGACACAATTTGAGGACCAATGTATCTATTTAAGTAGAGCAAATAACAGCAGGATATCGAGACTCACTAGGCCCCCAGCTTGACTGATAAAGTCTCCAAGAACTGCCTCTCTTTGCCGACATAAGAGGAGATGGCTAGAACTACACCGTCAAGGGGTAAGTTAGTTCTGGAGAACACGATGGGCATGTGGTAATAGGCAACTGGCAACACTTTCTGTAATATTCACACATTTTCAATCAATTGACCTCCAAGCTTATTCAACATGCAAGTACAGATTATCCAACCTGTTTCTCAATCAGACAATTATGTACGAATCTATTTTTACAAATAGTTTCTAATTTACGCACAGAAAAAAGAACTAGCACTACATTTTTCTGTCAAACATTCTAAAAATGAAGGGAATAATAACGCACCTCTTCTTCTGAACATTCCTCTATATAGACATGACTGATGTAGTGTTTAGCCTTAGGAGTCACCACCCCCTTGCCGTCCATGGTAAGGAGACAGTAGTCCACAGTCTGAGAGGGAGAGTAGGTATCTGGTGTGTAAACCACAGCACCAAGTTTCACCAGACTCTCCTCTAACTCACACAGAATATTAGCATCGTAACCAGATATTAGGAAAGAGTAGTCTGAAAATATCACCAAGAGTAGCTAGTTATGATCAGGTAGGTACCAGGTTTATAGTAGTTAGCTATTTGAATAGTTACAGTAGGAAAAGCTCAAAGAAATGCTCTCATTAAATTATTAACAGATTAAATGTGTAACTATGCTTTCTTGATGACACACCCTGCGTATTACAGTTTCTAGGTAATAGTGAACCTTAGAACTTACTGGTGAAAATAATTAGCTCGGTTGACTGAGAGCTGGCTATGGTGGAATCATTCAGTGATTTGTCTCCTTCTTCCGAATGATTTGAAGAGGAATGTGGAGGAGGCATCAAATCACTGTTGTATTTATCCGAGTCACCAGATGTGAAGGATATTGTAGTGTCATTAGGTCCAGATCTCTCGCATGAATTATTGTTACCTGAAACTTAGAATTATGAATAGTAGCTACATTTTCCATCATATTGAAAGACCTTTTTGTATTAATTAGCAACTTATAATATTTATTATAAACTGGTATATATATGATAGGTACACAAAAAATGACCCACACTTCATAAATTGAATATTAGAAGTGAATTCCGATTGTCAAAGAATTTCATTTATTTTGGATAACGAGTAGCTATATGTTAAACCCACCTGTTTTCTCCTCAGCTTGAGTCTGAACACACTCATATTCAGTCTCCTCGACAACTTTCTTCTGCCTCATTGACTCTATGAGCCACAAAGCAGACACCAGGTGAGGTTTGTCGGTGTAACTTCTCACTGTAGACAGAGTCTCTCCTTGAAAACTCCCTGGAAAACAACAATTAATGTGTCAACATACAGTCACAGAAATTAGAATAAATGAGTAGGAAAACTTATGTAGCTCCAGTTTTGACACAATATCTGAACAGAATTATTGATTCAGATGTTAATTCCTTGCCTAGAATGACGTGAGTAGCTGCCTCTGTTAGCTGATTGAATCTAGTGGCTCCTCCAATATTGAGGAGCTTCCTCAGCTTCTCTGCCCTTGCTCCTCCCACTGACGCACCTCCCTCGGCCCATCCTGACAGATACACCTGAAAAAAAAAGACACCTTTTCTAGAATTTAGCAAACAGGAGTTGCACAAAAGAACAGATTTTTGCTGATATGAATTTTAATCTTAACTGAGACCATTGTCTTTCCAACGTATTAGCTACTTTGCATCCATCGAGAGCAAGAGCTGCATTGGGCAAAGCAGACAGACTGAGTTCATCCAAGGCTATTATAGGACTATTATTATTATTACCTTGCATCCATCGAGAGCAAGAGCTGCATTGGGCAAACCAGAGAGACTGAGTTCATCCAGGGCTCTCACACCAGCTGTAATCTTCTCATTAGTAACAGGAGAAGAACTCTTGGCAACATTGGGGTTGAAGGTGAGGAGGGTTGTGTCACCATGCGTCGTGTCATCTATGTGACTGTTCATGCCCGGGTTGATGGTGTCATTACCAGCGATGGTGCTGCACATGGAGACGTCTGGGAGAGCTGACTTGCCATTACCTTTGGTGGGGGTGGAGCTGCCCCTGTTCTTGCACTGGTAGTCATCAGGTTTGAGGGCATAACCAGCCTGTACACAGTCATAGACATAGTCTGGAGTAACACAGAGAATGGAGCCCCACTCTTTGGCAGCCTTGTACTTGTCTCCTTGGGGAGTTAGAAGAACTAGTAGCTGAACATTTCTATCTAGAGTGGGGCTGTACTGACCACCATTTTCCATGATCAACTTCTGAATACTTATTCTATCTTTCTTAGTGAGTTGAGAAACAGAAATCACTTGGTTCAAGAACACTGGACAGGCATGGGTTAGAAATTTCTGATCTGTAGCTAGTATTTCAGTTGCTCCATTAGAAGAGGATTTGCTGTTTGTGTTACCACCCATCATGTCCCACACTGCTTCTACCCAACTGCATTTCATCACTGGAACTTCTTTTTCTTTAGCAACCTGATAAGAGACAACAATTCATCAGCACAAGTGAAGAATTGAATGATTAGCATTTTTTAACAACTCTAATAACACATTCAAATGTTAGCTACGGACTACAGACTACAGTTAAACCAGATTTATTAGAGGTCAGATGGAATTCTTCACTAATACAACTTTTTTTAACAAAAACTTAAATTTTGCAATACAAACAGAATTAATAAATCTAGTATATCTAACTGAAAAATCTTAATTACCCTATATTTTTCTGACTGAACAGTTGCAGCAACCAAGTGGGTGACTCTCATGCTGAAATCCTTGGAGTAAACTCCAGACATGAACTCCACCAGTTTTTTGACCTTCCTCTTCATTTCCTCTTGCAGTCCAGTGGTGGTGACAACAACTTTGTACATTGCCATGTTGTGCAGTGGGTAATTGTATTCAGGAATGGAGGTTTTATGCAACAAACAGTACGACAAACATAGAGGACCAATCACTCTGCAATGGAATAACACGTCAAAGCTTCTACGTAACTAATGTATTCAACACTGTGATGGGAAATATAACTGAAGAGCTATAGTCTGATAGATGGACAGAAAGAAGATAAATAACTACAACCAAGATACTTACACACACTTTTGATGAGAAGCTGACACATGGTCAAAAACTGACCCACTGAACTCATCAAAGACAAACACATCTTTCTTGGAGAGCTCTGGAAGATTCTTTATCTCTTCTTCCTCAATCCATTCTGGTTTGTAGCTCTGATCTTCACATTGCTGATTATAAGATCAATCATTTATTAAAATTGTGAATACTTTCACATTAAAAACTAGCTATAGAATGAGTACATATACGAGTAGCTACTCCTCTGATTTCAAAATACTAATAATCTTAAGTATGAAAATGAATTAGTAAGGAAAAGAGTCCATTAGCAGATGCCATTAAGTAGCTACCAGATAAAAAAATTCTACAGTTTATCAATAAAATCACATCAAAATATTAATTGTCATAGTTTGAAGCATTTCTCAAATAAGGAACTATTGAAATTTTTATCTGTTAATTAATTCGTATCAGGTAATTCTTACTTTTTCCCCAACTATTATTTCTTTCAATTTAATAAATTCTACCATCAGGAAGGAAGGAAGCTAATTATTAACTACAAATCGAGATTAGAAGTCATTTAACACGTTCACAGCATATCTGGATATAGCTGGCATTCCTCTGTTATATTAATGACAGTTATATCAATAAATCCATAAGTTGAAGAATAATCAATATATTAGTATTTATTAGCATTTTTAAAAACACAATAAAAATTTGCATTCAGCACATGGGTGTTCCGATACACAACAGTGTAATCCCACCACCGGTACACATTTGGCCCGAAACGCAGTGAACGTGTTAAAAGCAAATTGTAGAAATTAATTATCACTCGGATAATTATAAGATTGAATATATTATTAATTCTTATCAAAGCTTACGGTAACTTACCTCAAAAGCAACTAATAAAGCTGAAGAACATGTTTCTGGTGTGTTTCCTCTACTTAAAACAAACCGGACATTAACATCTTCAAGTTCAGATGCTGACAGCAAGCTACCAGACAGTAAAGAAGATTGGCTCTCACCAGCCATTTAAGATTAGTAGCTAGTTACAAAATCAACAAATGTGTTGCCAAGATTCAAAAAATGAAAACATATCTGTAAGGAGTAATTTGGTAAATGACTTCAATCTCATCATATAAGAATTTACTTTCCCAATATTTTTGAACTGCCTTTTTTAGGAGAAATCTGAATAAAATTAAAATTTGAGTTTTTACTCTTGGATAAGTTAATAGCTAAAAACTTTATTTTTAACATACATACCTAAGTAACATAACATTGATAACAACTGTATAATCTTATGAAACAACCTAGTCTCTGCCGGCAGTCTGCACTCTGCAGAAACTTGGGTTAAGTGCTTCTTTTTGTAGAGATTTCTTAATCTGTTCAGTGTTCACAGTAAAATTAATGTAATTATAAGGATTGATTTAGAAGTTTTCGTGAAAAATTAACCCAAATAGTTTATAGTTACTCTTATTATAAGTTATAGTAGTTTAATTTAAAAAAATTTGTAGAGACTAGAGACCCAGACTGCAGCAACTGATAAACTGTTCTCCAAGAAATCCTCTATTTTGACTTCTGTTCACAGTAAAATACACGTAAATATAGGAGGAAATTAAGAATTGTTCGCAGAGAAAATGTTAAAAATGTGCCACATTCTGCAGACTGGCTAGAGAATATCCATAATCATAATGAATGATAATCCAAAATATCTGAATCTCCCATACTCCCTCCATTCATATATGATATAAAATGATATAATCATAAATGATGAATCATATTCTGCATAGCTACTGCAAAACAACTAATTATTAAAATAGGACATTGTTGTTTATTAAATTGTTCATAAATCATACAATGATACAAATACAGAAAAAATGAATAAATTATGAACTAGCTAGTAGCTACCCAACGGCTAAGTGCTAACTAGAAAGAATAACTGAAAAAACATTCATATCATCACAGGATATAGCCACATAGGTATTCTGTATTCTAAAGTTCAGCTGCAAAATTCAAAATTGCAACACATCTAGTCTGCAGAATATGGGACATTTCTAATATTTTCTGTGCGAACAATCCTTAATTTTCTCCTATATTTACATGTAATGATGTATTTACTGTGAAGTTAGAACATAAGCCAAAATGGAGAATTTCAATTTTCTTGCGAGAACAGTTTACCATTTCCTGCGACCTCAGCCGACCTGCAGTCTGGCAAGTGGCAACACATACAGTGAGTCGGTGACATTCCTACATTATAATTTATACATATATGATAATGATATATCTAACATTAGTCATTAGCCAGATAATAAACTAATAAAGAATGTCCTAACTTGCCATTTCATTGGGAGAGTTTGTGACAGACTGTCACTGACAGTTATTTTGAGCCCTTCAATTGCAAATGGCGAGAAATATCTATTTTTCTCCTATGCTACAATGTTAATTTGGGGAGAATTTATGATAATTTGATTATTTTCGAGACCATGTTACAGAGTGAGTCAGTTAAAGCCAATTAAAATTTAAATGGCTTAGATTTCAAATAGTCAAATCTCAGATAGATATGTCTAATTGGCTTAGAATTTTGAATTAATTCCTATGTTGCCATAATAATTTTGGCTTGGCCTTGAAATGATGAAATCTTCAAAAAATGAGCCAAATTGGCTTGGCAGTTGGCTCAGATTCTGAGCCAACTGCCAAACCAATTTGGCCTCAGAGTTTTTGTGAAATTTTGGCTCAAAAATTGGCTTACAATTTTCCAGCCTCTGAAACATGGTTTGGGAGAAATTTGGTGATTTTTGGAGAAACAAATGGAGAGTTTATGATAATGAGCAGGAATATATTACTTGGGTAAATTGGGTTACCTATTACTCATTAGGAATGGGATACTAATAAAAGTTTCTAAGATTGTGAGTTGAGAACTTGAGTCTATAAACTGTAATAATTTATTATTAACACCATAGGTTAAGGTAGGTAGTCACTTAGTAGTTAGATAGGTTCTGTAGCCATCATGCTATGGTAAGCTACCTACTTTACTCACTGTGAAAAGAATTTCAGAAAAAGCCAAAGGGATCTCTATGAAGAATATAAAAACCACTGTCAACTGTCAGCAAACAAACTAAGTGAAGCATGGCCATTCTCACTATTCAGTCTATTCTATCAAAATACAAAATCATGTTTGCCTACTCAATAACCTAGTTAGAAACTTACAAGGATCCATAATATCTAACTAGGTACCTAAGTGAAGGACTGAAAGTGTCAAAAGTTCAAAACCTTCTTCTCATTATTCGGTGGTGTCTCAGGGGGCCACCTAAATCTCTTCAAAATCCCCCCAAATTTGGAGTAGGACTCAGTCTCTAGGACGTTACCTCTGGATCGACCTTAAAATTAATATTTTTTATTTTCTGTTTTAATAACAATCATAGAATAACAATAACCTTTTCAAAAGTTCAAACCCTTTATACATAATCCAAATTTCCCGCTAGTAAACATTTTCTACCAGTGTTGCCATATAATATATGGCAACAGTTTCTTGTACCTTGTACCTATCTCTTCAGAATATGGCACTTCATTCTAAAGAGTGACTAATACATTATTTTTCGTATTTATTTATAAAATATATCCATTTGTAGATGTAACGTTTCATAAAGAATACAGGAACCAACTAGTTATGGAAGGAATTTCCTGTTTTTCACATACAGGATGTCCAAAAAAACTGATACCCAAGTTTCAAAGTCTCTAATTCAAAAACTATTAGACTTACAAAAAATTGGAGAATCACATTTTGTTTCTCAACATATTTTCCATCTCTGTACAAAATTTTAGCTGAATTTATCAGACAGTTTTCTATGAGCAGTATTTTTAGTGACCGATACTGAAAACCTGTTTGCGCACTTTTGTTTGCAGCAGGATCAAACAAAAGTGTTCTGCGCACAGGAGCAACGGCCTGAATCCACCAGGTTCAATTGATTCTGTTTTCATGTGCTTCTAAAAGTATGGGAACGATCCTGTAAATTTATTAGAACAAGGTATCCAACTTCATCTAAAATATTTTTTTTTGTAAATTAGGACCCATTGTCACTCACCAAATTCCATCCACAATGACCATTTCTCACTCGAAATTCACACGTCAAAGTTGAAATTAGGAGTTTGATTCTTTGGTGCATATGTGCGAACGTTATGGTATTATTTTAATTTGACATTCAAATGAAAAGCGTCTTGCCTCAACCCGAAACACAATATCATCCATAAATTGAACATTTCTTTGCAAAAACCACTGAACAAAATTCATCTGCCGAGGAATTAAGATCGGTATCGAGGAGTTTATTCTGCTCGTGCATCTTGTAAAGATGACACTTAAAATCGAAAGTTACAATTCTGTTGTATGTAGATTTAGTAAAGTCTAATTTACTTTTTTTGTAGAAATATTTTAATGAAAGTGGACAAAGTTGTACTGTATAAGTGCGCAAACAAGTTTTTAGTATATGTCACTAAAAATTATGCTTAAAGGTCCTCTCCAGGCTCCGGGAAAAAAATGAGTTTATTACATAATATTATAGAACTAAGGACAAGGATCATTATTCCGAAAACCGCATACAATTCGGTTCAGTAAATATTCTATTATTTGCTTTTAAAGTTTTTTAATACTCTGAGAGCAACAATTGACCGAATCACTAATCTGACGCTGAGAAAGAAGATTGTACACTCTTTGTTTTGATTGTAAATTCAATTTTTAAACAAACAATGTGTTTATGGCCTTCGTTAAAGATATTTATTGTTTCCTAGAGTATATAAACGTTTCATTAATAAGTTTATCCCATTTTTACTTTTACACGAATATTAAATATATTTATCAAACCTAATACCTAGTTTTCAATCAAAACAAATGGTGTACATTCTTCTTCTGACTGAAAATTAGTAAGTCGGAAGTAAAATAGGTTTTGTAGAGTTTTCATTATAAAAATCTTTAAAAGCATATGAAATTAAAAATATGCTATCAAATTTGATGGGGTTTGCAGTAAAATGATAAGAAACATTAGCCTCGTTGATTCAAGCAATAAAAAAATTTGCTTGGAGGGGACCTTTAAAGAAAACGAAGGACACGACACACTAAAGGAAAAATTAAAGAAGAGGAAAAATTCGATTGTTTTTATATTTCAATGGCATTTTAACAAATAATTTTTATGATTTTTATTAATGTTTTTTAATAGATCATTTTTAAACGGTGGAAAGTTATTAAAAACATGGTTTAAATAACATAAAATTCGAAGTTTAACAAAAGTGCGCAAACAGTTTTTCAGTGTTGGTCAATAAAAATACTGCTCATAGAAAACTGTTTGATAAATTAAGCTAAAAATTTGCACAGATATGGAAAAAATGTTAGGTAAACAAATGTGATTTTCCAATTTTTTGTAAGTCTAATAGTTTTTGAATTACAGTCTTTGAAACTTGGGTATCGCTTTTTTTGGGACACCCTGTTCAATGCATACGCGGTTAGTCTATACTTAATCTCAATTTGCATTAGATAATTATTCTTATTTAGAATGCATAATATATATTAAAGTTCAAAATATAAATTACAGTGCATAATCTAAATTGCAGTACATAATCTGAATTGCACTGTATAATCTAAAGTGCAGTGTACCTATAATCTAATTTGCAGGGGCCTGTAGGGCATAATCTAAATTACATGCGATGCGATATTTCATTTCCAAGAGGCTAGAGCATATTACGTGGACCTTCTTTTTTCTCTCTATTGATTATAACTTATAACTACATATATACAAACATTCTGTCATTTGCGGAAGGTTATATTTTGCCCGGTATTTTTTATTTATCACCTTATTCGCGTAACTAAAAAATTATTCAACTAAATTGCCTAAAATTTCATGGAACGATTGGTCAATGTCCAGGAACCTGCTGATGAATTTTTGGAGCGATCCGGTCAAAGGTTAAGGTCAAGGTCATTCAAAGTATTCAACTATATTGCATGAAACTTCGTGGGACGCATGGTCAATATCCAGGAGCCATTTGGTTAATTTTTTGGAGCGATCGCGTGAAAGATCAAGGTAAAGTCATTTATAACTCAAATAACTCAATCAGTATTCAACCAAAGTGCATGAAACCTGGTGGGACGATTGGTCATTTATATGGCCAGTTACCAGTTTATTAGATTTTGGGAGAGAATGGGTCAATGCGGCGAAGGTATGCGCTCTACAGAGTGCACGTAATCTAGTTTTAAATATATTTGACCAACTTAGATAGAGTAGGTAATTACTGGTAGCCGGTAAATTGCTCGAAAACAATTGCTCGAAAGACAATTGCTCGAAAACAATTGCTCGAAAGACAATTGCTCGAAAACAATTGCTCGAAAAACAATTGCTCGAATGAACAATTGCTCGAAAGATAATTGCTCGAAAAACAATTGCTCGAACGAACAATTGACCGAAAGAACAATTGCTCGAATGAACAATTTCCCGAAAGATCATTCGTTCAGATAAAATGAAATAAATTAAATTCAATTATTAATAAATACTAATTAGAAACAATTAAGGACGATTAGGTGCAGCTAATCGACGAGATTTCACTTCATTATGTAAATCAATAATTGCTCTAATAATCAAATTTTGAATAGTCAATTGCTTAATGTAAAAGAAGAGGTTAAGTCAACCAGATAAGAGCTACCGAAAAAGGGAAAATTTAATGAAAACATATGTCACGAAAAGTAGATGTTATGCTAAATGTATCGGGATCAGTTACCATAGCCCGAGTTGATGAAACCTAACAACCCTAACCTAGCCCCGAAAACGTTTCGTCGGACATGACAAAAAAAAACGAAAATTACTGTACCCAAAATTGGTGCAGTATTCCTGTTCAATAAAAATAAGAAAACCAGGAAGATTAAAATTTAGAAACAGTATTATGATTGATAGTAAATACCGATGAAAAATATGAAATGCAGTTATTATAAATTACTAATTAGATACAAGGATTGTTAGGTGCAGCTAATTGAAGTGATCCAACTTGATGATTATCTGCCTTTTATTAATTTGAACACTGAGCTATTTGATCATTCGATCAATTGATCATTCGAGAAATTGTTTTTCGAGCAATTGTTCATTCGAAAAATTGTTCTTTCGAGCAATTGTTTTCGAGCAATTGTTCATTCGAAAAATTGTTCTTTCGAGCAATTGTTTTCGAGCAATTGTTCATTCGAGAAATTGTTCTTTCGAGCAATTTACCTAGAACCCGTAATTACTTACCTGAATACTGACCGTAAATATTTGCGTTTCTTGTGTTTTAAATCAATTGTATTGATTGAATTCATAGCTAGAATACCCTTGTATATACACTCTGAAGTGAAAATTGTTCAAGTATTTTATGTACCTTTACACATATGTTCTAAAGAATATAGAACAATTAACTTTATTATTACCTTCGCAGAATGCGGAAGGTAATGTTTCAAACGGCCTTTCTTTATTTATCATCTTGTTATTCGCATACCTAACTCAAAATGCATTTAACCAAATTACCTGAAATTAGGTGGAACTATTGGTCATTATCCAGTTACCAGTTTATCAGATTTTGAGTGCGAACGGGTCAAAGGTTAAGGTCATTTATAACTCAGGATTATTGAATGATGAAGGTCATCTATAAACGGCGGCGAATGTATACGCTCTACGACCTCTATCGAAAAATCGATCTTTATAAGTCAATATACTAATCGACTGATGAAGGTAGTAAATAAAGGCACATGAGTAAATGGAAATACTGCATGGATATTCAAAGAACTTACCAATTTTTGTGAAAAAATGAAGAGATATTGTT
Organism: Caprella mutica; assembly: GCA_947561585.1. Classification (NCBI taxonomy): domain Eukaryota; kingdom Metazoa; phylum Arthropoda; class Malacostraca; order Amphipoda; family Caprellidae; genus Caprella; species Caprella mutica. The sequence continues at coordinate 99,845 of CANNZV010001353.1, forward strand.
ATAGACGTTCATATTAAATTCTGGGAACATGTAATTACCTTCGCAATCTTTCGGAAGGTTATACTTTCATCGGAATTTATTTATTTATTTATTTATTTTTAGCGTATGCAAACATGTTATTATTTTCAGGCGCAGTGTTTACTCTCAATTATAATGATTACATAAATGTTATGTTTGGCAAACAAACGTGCAATCAATAGATTGAGAGGATAATTTCTTTACCATGCATTTCAAACTAATCCATGATCTAGTCAAGATATATAGCTTTTTCTTAGCTAAGTAACTTCCAATCAAATAGGTATGTTTGAGCAATACCTCGTGTATCTCCGATATTCGGGGCTGTTTCCTCGATACATTGTTAAAGCTACAAACGAAGAAGTACCTCTGAAGACATCTAAGATATCCATACCATTTCTTCTGTACTCCATTTTCTTCTACACTCTGAAAATTGTGGCAGGATTGACCCTAATTATAAGTACAGGTCAAAACAATTCAACCCAAGAGAAGGCCCCAAAGACAATGGATGTTATTGGATATTTTCTTTACGCGTCATCCACGCTAATATCCGTTCTCCTAAAAGAAACTATTTTGGTTAAAAACCACAATCAAATGAATAAGTTGTGTCGGAAAATATTTCATTTCCAACATCACCATCAACAATTAGGTTTGACCAGTTCACAGAAATCAACATTATGGATTATCTTCGTTGCGCAATTCTCTCTAGTTTCATGGAATACTTCATTTAACTTTTATGTTTTTTCTTGTGAATTTTTTGGTCAATTGATTACGTACGCAATACCATTCATGAACACAATAAGTAATTGCACTCTTGGATTTTACTGTACTAATACCTTTGCAATTATGATCAGAGATTTGATACCGTTCCAAAAAGTAAGGTTCTATTCGGAAAAAAAGAAAGAAACCACTTTGACTCGTTCTTACAAAAGACTTAACCAAATTTCGGACACTACTTCACTGTTGATGGATATATGTGGACCATTAATTCTAATGGACCTCATGTATAGTATGATTACTTCAATTATCGGTATATATTTCTCCATTAGAATGTACGGTTTGATTCCAGCAACTGGCAGCGTGGCAATGATTTTAAACAATCTTCTGGTTTTGGTTTCACCAATAGTCTACTCAAACTTCCCAAAGTTGATGTCGAAAGCTGTAAGTAGTACAGTGTGCAGTTGAGTATTTTGTTTGGAATAAATGATTATAATAAACACTATTGTTATCTTTTGTAGAAAGAAGACACATATCGTCGCTTAGAAACAATGATGATTGAAGATTCTTCTTGGAAAAATATTGAAGCGGTAAGTAATGGTTGACTAATATTCTTATAATTTACCAATGTTTTACTTTTCCCTCACATTTTATCGTCATATACAATTACTAACATTGTTGAAAAGATTCATACTCAACGGAATATAAATTTACATAAACCACGTTATATCTTTTTTTTTTAAGATTCCAAATTTCGAAAAGCAAAATATTTTTACAGTGCATAATCTCAAATTCAAGAACAAGGATTGTATATCTGATGATGAATAAACACTTTGCTATTTGAAATATCGTATCGTGATAAAGGGCAATCAAAGTTCATTTTAAATTACCTCTTGAAATAAATGACTGATATCTTCACAATTTTAAGGCTCGAAGACTGCTAAAGCATTTGGGGAAACCGGTAAATCTTTCCCTCTGTTCACTGACTGTACTCGATAAAGGTATTCTTTGCACGGTAAGTAATTAGTAACTTCATTTTTGTTAATTACTGGATAACTTAAAGGAGGGGTGCGTCTAATTTTCATATCAAATATTTGTTCATAATATTATAAATAAACAATGATTAGTTACGGATATGAAATGTTTCATCTCAAATCACTGTATTTTCAGAGAAAATAGGGTTTTTATTAGTTAACATAAGCTTATGCGATCATCTCATAGATGGCGCTGTTTACTTTATTTCCAGAACGTTCCAGAACAATCTTCATGAACGTTTATAGAATGTCTGATTATCTTCCCAAATAAGCTATACATAAATAAATTTGTGATTTATATACAATATACTAACAATTAAAGTATTTTTAGAGTTATAATTAATAATATTACTCTCAGATATACTAAAGTTTTTTGCACAACGTATGTGAAATCACAGCAAGATGGCGTCAATGACTCGAACAAAGCTTATGCTATTTGTCACTAGATGGTGCTTTTTCAAAATGAATTAAATTTTCTTTTCTTTAATAAGTATTATTTAGATGAACAGAGTATGTAATCATTCATAATTAAATATGCTGATTCCATTAAAACACATATTAACAAATGTTTGATTTTACACGCACCCTCCCTTTAAATAAAGTATTGATAACGTTTAATTGAAGTTGAGATTACTCTTTATACATTTCTTTCAGATGTTTTCAGTAGTCGTTTCCTACATCGTCATAACGGTGCAATTTTCAGACGTTCAATGTTCCAAATAAAACTGAAGAAATTTTATATTATAATAAAATAATTTAAAATTCAAAGTGTGAACAGCTAAATAAGACTTATATGTAACTATACAATTTAATTCAGATAATAATGTTTCACTTGGATTACTAAATATAATTCTCGTAATATAGTAAATGTGAATCTTTTAATTGAGATAGGTACAAATTTGTAATAACAATGTGCTATATGTTTATAACATGGTACATTAATTAACAGATTGGCACATTTCTTAAACTAATATAAGTAAATAAATAAATGGAGAATGCGCACCTCTCATTATACCAACTGAAGAATGCGCACCTCTCATTATACCAACTGGAGAATGCGCACCTTTCATTATATCAACTGGAGAATGCGCACCTCTCATTATACCAACTGGAGAATGCGCACCTCTCATTATACTAACTGGAGAATGTGCACCTTTCATTATATTAACTGGAGAATGCGCACCTCTCATTATACTAACTGGAGAATGCGCACCTTTCATTATATCAACTGGAGAATGCGCACCTCTCATTATACTAACTGGAGAATGCGCACCTTTCATTATGTCAACTGGAGAATGCGCACCTCTCATTATACACCAACTGGAGAATGCGCACCTCTCATTATACTAACTGGAGAATGCGCACCTCTCATTATACACCAACTGGAGAATGCGCACCTCTCATTATACCAACTGGAGAATGCGCACCTATCATTATATCAACTGGAGAATGCGCACCTCTCATTATACACCAACTGGAGAATGCGCAACTCTCATTATAAACCAACTGGAGAATGCGCACCTCTCATTATACTAACTGGAGAATGCGCACCTCTCATTATACTAACTGGATAATGCGCACCTCTCATTATACACCAACTGGAGAATGCGCACCTCTCATTATACTAACTGGAGAATGCGCACCTTTCATTATATCAACTGGAGAATGTGCACCTCTCATTATACTAACTGGAGAATGCGCTCCTCTCATTATACTAACTGGAGAATGCGCACCTCTCATTAAACTAACTGGATAATGCGCACCTCTCATTATACACCAACTGGAGAATGCGCACCTCTCATTATACTAACTGGAGAATGTGCACCTCTCATTATACTAACTGGAGAATGCGCACCTCTCATTATACTAACTGGATAATGCGCACCTCTCATTATACACCAACTGGAGAATGCGCACCTCTCATTATACTAACTGGAGAATGCGCACCTTTCATTATATCAACTGGGGAATGTGCACCTCTCATTATACTAACTGGAGAATGCGCTCCTCTCATTATACTAACTGGAGAATGCGCTCCTCTCATTATACTAACTGGAGAATGCGCACCTCTCATTAAACTAACTGGATAATGCGCACCTCTCATTATACACCAACTGGAGAATGCGCACCTCTCATTATACTAACTGGAGAATGTGCACCTCTCATTATACCAACTGGAGAATGCGCACCTCTCACTATACCAACTGGAGAATGCGCACCTCTCATTATACCAACTGGAGAATGCGCACCTCTCATTATACCAACTGGAGAATGCGCACCTCTCATTATACCAACTGGAGAATGCGCACCTCTCATTCAAGATACTTTTCTTTACAATTTAAATGTCTTCACTTTTCATTAAATAATGTAGGTATAAATTGGTGTAGCAATATTGACATTATTTATGTATATCAATAGTATAATATAATTTGTTGCGTGTTTTTGTACTGTAGGATACACGCCTTATTCTAATTGATGAAATAGGATAAATTCTGGGTTATCGGACTGTTCCACATTTTCGATCATATAGGATTTTTAAAAGCTACTTATGCAGGAAATGGATAACATGCATGCAGGTATATGATGTCAATTAAAATAATGAGTGTTCAAATGTTAAATTATATATTTCGTCTTTTAAAATCGAAAATGTGGAACCGAACGATAACGCGCAACTCACCATAATAATCAATTAATAAATTGGGTATATAACCAAAACCTTTTTCTAATTATGATTGCACTACACGAAAATTTATTATTTCGTAATATTTATTTATATAACTTATGTGGATATTAATGCAATAAATACATTAACTCGTATTTTAAATAAATACATTCAATCTACATATATGTATTACTTTATTAAAGATTTATCTTTTAAAATCAGATAAAACCCTTTTTAATTTAATTTAATTTAATTTATATACTGACTCTGTTTCAATCATTATCCTTATATATTTTGCAAAATTTGTCATATAGGAAATATGTATCGAATTTAATGTATGAAGATAAATAGCTAGGTATACCTGTTTGAAATTATTGTTTTTAAAATACGAGTCTGAAACCGAAGAGAATGGATTAAGCTGGTGTAGAACTCCTCTATATAGTGGACACCTCTAAAGTGGACTCCTCTATAGTGGACTCCTCTGTTGTAGAACTCCTCTGTTGTAGAACTCCTCTATAGTGGACTCCTCTATAGTAAATGAAGAGTCCTGAGTAAGAGAACTACCCTGAATAGTGGGAAAATATTATTTAGTCTGCCATAAAATGGGGAATGCCCATCAGTTTTCTAAAACTGATGGCCATTTATGGCGGATTGAAGAAAATTTGTCCATTTTTCGGGGTATTTCCCCCATTCAGAGCACTACATTCACTATAGGGTAAAGAAGTTCTACTGTAATTTCATGTAGTAATAACTTGTAATTGAAGTTAAGTCTACGGAATTATTCTTCATAATCAAAATAAATTAGAAATAGACAGAAAAACATCTAGGCTATATCACAAAAAAGTTATCATTATTAATAATTCATCATATGAATAAATATATTAATAATATTATTGATGAAAAAATGATGAATAATAGTGTTAACTCAAAATGTATTCAACAAAATTGCCTGAAATTATCCTGCTACCAGTTAGCTTAAAGGTCCTCTCCAGGCTCCGGGAAAAAAATGAGTTTATTACATAATATTAAAGAACTAAGGTCTACGATCATTATTCCGCAAACCGCATACAATTCGGTTCAGTATATATTTTATTATTTACTTTTAAAGTTTTTTAATACTCTGTGATCAACAATCGAGCGAATCTCCAACCTGACGCTTTAAAGGGCCGTACACACGCAGGGTTTTTTCAGTCTTTCCACCGGACTTTTTGCTAAGCTCCTCCCACTTTTTCCACGAGACTTAAATTTTGCACCGAAAGTCCGAGACTTTTCAACAACCTACATGTTCTATTATTTTCCCCCAATCAAGAGATGCAATTTTGGAAATCTTCGTATAGCTACTGTCAACTCATAAAATATATTGTAATAACACGATTGGTGTTCATTTTTAGCCAATCTTTGCTCCATTCATTTGTTTACCTTTGAGGTAAAGAATTCTCATATTTTCCTTTTTATGAAAGACTGCCAGTAAAATTGATAGTAGTTATGTTTCTTTAAACTTTTTTTTAGTATAGTATATTTTAGTAAAATAAATATTACTATCTTTATTTTATTTATTTCAACATATTACCTATTAGCTAATACCTTTATTTTATTTATTATAACGCAATACAAATGGTACCTAGTACCTATACGTATTGATACTTTTACCTAAACTTTATATACCTATTAGCTAAATTACATTTGTTGAGTGGATTAGGTTAATCATTAAATCAAATGAAGCGAAATAAACTTCATAAAAATTATCAAACTACGTTAATTAGTAGCTAAATAATCTTAGTAGGGGAAAGTCCCCATTTATCGGCCACTTAAGAGGTTTCCTTCAAAAATATTATTATTGTTTAACTCTCCTCTCTACTAATGCATATACGACAGAACCAAATAAAAGATGAAATTCAAATATTTTAAACCATATAAAGTACTATGCAATTACTTTAGTATAAATTAATCTACATTGAATCAAATATTATATCTGAAAAACTCCAAATATCGACATGTTGAAACCAAATATCGTCACATGTTATTACCCATTTATCGTCATGCGTCGATACATGGGTGATGTCGTCCACAGAATAAAATTTTCATTGAACAGCTTGCAGGATGGGGGAAAATCAGATAGAATGGGGAAAATTAGGTAGAATGGGGAAAATCAGGTAGAATGGAGGAAAATCAGGTAGAATGGAGGAAAATCAGGTAGAATGGAGGAAAATTAGGTAAAATGTGGTAGAATTGGGAAAATTAGGTAGAATGCAGGAAAAATCAGGTAGAATGGGGGGAAAATCAGGTAGAATGGGGGGAAAATCAGGTAGAATGGGGAAAAATAAGGTAGAATTGAGAAAATTAGGTAGAATGGGGGAAAATCAGGTAGAATGGGGGATAATTAGATAGAATTGGGGAAAATCAGGTGGAATTGAGAAAATTAGGTAGAGTGGGGGAAATTAGGTAGAATGGGGAAAAATCAGGTAGAATGAGGGAAAAATTGTCTTAGTAGGGGAAATGATGCCAGAATGGAGAAATTATTGATTGCAGCTAGTAGGGGGTTTAACGTCTGCTTCGGAACCAAAGGCCATATATCGCTGATGTCAAATAAAATTGAATGCAAGGGACTCGAGAAGCAGTCAGAAAGAAAAGTGGCTTCATGAACAAAGTCACCTACCGCCGTCAGTGACAAAGCTCATGGATGTAGGAAAGCTACTCAGTGAATGCAGTCCCTTACCAAGGAATGTGACGAAAATGGTCACTCTGTGCCCTGAACTGTTGTAATTTGGATCATGAAATATTTTCCCCATTTTATCCAAGTAAATCTTTTGTAACGCTACTAACAGTTTTAGAGGGTAGCGCTGGGTTTATGTTCTTCAACTACGAGGTCTTAGTTTTTGTGTTAGGTAGACTCGTTGGTTTCATTTACTATCACCTCTTCATCTTCCTCTTCGATCCGTGAGTACAATCACCGGATATACCGTATACATATACTTCTTCGTCACATTTTTGTTACGTGACTACATTCACGGAGTAGCTTTACTGCATCCATGAGCAAGACACCGACAGGTGGTATTTGACTTTGCTCATGAATCTCATCTTAATAAATTTATATTTTGAAGTCAGTGAATTGGCATCCGATTCTGCAGCAGACGTTAAAACCGCTACATAAGTAACTAATCAAAGCGACTATATTTTTAATTTTCTTCTCATTAAATTATCTTGAGTATAACAATAGTGTTTCGTACTATTGGGTCACACAGAGTATTAAAAACTTCAAAAAGAATTAAAAATATATAGTAAACTTTATTTTAAGCGGTTTATTTAACATATTCAAAGTTTTCCCGGACACTGGAAATGGCATTTAAGATAATATGATGGATTAACAATAATTAATTTATGATATGAATAATTTCAGCTGAAATCAATTTATTTTGAGAGGAAAAAGATTTAGAAAACCAAAATCGTATCGAAATTTTGATAGATCACGTTGTTTGTTTTTCCAAATAGATGAAGTTCACAAAATATATATCATCGTAAACTGTGTGAATAAAAATTAACCGAATCTCAGAGAAATGTAAACACTAAACTATCTACTAAATGATTTTAAGATAAATATCAGCTTTATATTAATTATTAAAATCACACGCAGATGTGCAAACATTCTTTGGATAACGTGTATTATATATGGAAATACAACAACATGATATGACGTCTAAAACTAGTGAAATTTTGTACGTTTTATCAAATTAGATGACACTTTTTCTAATTAAATCAAATTTTATTTCTTTACTAATCATTATTTAGATGAACAAGGTATATTGAATAGTATAATCAACTATTCTGTTTCTATTATATATGTATAGGTTCCCCCCTCTAATTACTCCCCCCCCCCTGCTTACCACCCTAATTAAGTTCTATAGTAGGTCGATAAATGGGTAAAAGCTATTTAAACATAGAAAATTGTATAAATATTGAGAATTAATATATTAACTAACCATGAAACTGTTTTAAAACAACTATTGCGAAATTGATCAAAATACCATTTATCGTCACCCCATGACGATAAATGGAAAATCCTCTTTATTGATACCCAAATATCGACACATCGATTTATTTTAAATATTGATGACTAAATTAATTTCTGATTTTATATTAAAGAAATGCAATTAAACGTAAGTAAAACTGTATGAACGTTATTTTGAAAAAAAATTATTTGAAGCGTAAAATCGCGCATAACAAATTCTCTATACCTAATCAATTTCGGTAGGTTTGTCCTGAATGTACCGTATTGACATACATCTCATCAGTTAAACTGACACTCTGATTGTAATTTCAAATGAAATTACTTACATTTTTGTAACAATAACAAAAATATATGGAGACATCGATTTGTGAAATACCTAAACCATAGAAATGTTTCTAAGTCTTGTTATGGACGAAAATAACTGAAACGTGACGATAAATGGAGAGGGACGATACAAGGAGCCCTTACCCTAATGTAGGTAGGTATAGTTCTCTAGTAATTAATCTTGGTAAAAGTAACTAACCTATATAATTAGTAAATAACTAACCCAGGTAATTAGTAATTTTAACTATCCTAGGTAATTAACAGTTACTAACTACCTAGGTTAGTTACCTAGTTTAAAAAAATAGGGAGGGCTTATGTCGCCGATATGAGTAGCTAATTGCACGACATGTAAATCCACGAGATTAAAAAGTCAATCCACGTGTGGACGCTATTGATTTTTGAATCAAAAGTCTGGTGGAAAAGTGGAGAAAAAAGTCTGGTGGAAAGACTTAAAAAACCCTGCGTGTGTACGGCCCTTAAGAAAGAAGATTGTACACTCTTTGTTTTGATTTCAAATTTTGATATTTAAACAAACAATGCGTTTTTGGCCTTCTTTTAAGATATTAATTGTTTCTAATAGTATATAAACGTTTCTATAATAAATTTATCTGAATTTGAACCTTTAAACGAATAATAAATAGAATTATTAAACCAAATACCTAGTTTACAATCAAAACAAATGGTGTACATTCTTCTTCTTCAGACTGAAAATTAGAAAGTCGGAAGTAAAGTAGGTTTTGTAGAGTTTGAATTATAAAAATCTTTAAAAGCAAATAAAATTAAAAATATGCTATCAAATTTTATGGGGTTTGCAGTAAAATGATGAGAAACATTAGCCTCGTAATTTAAGCAATAAAAAAATTTGCTTAGAGGGGACCTTTAATTAGATTTTAGGAGTGACCAGGTCAAAGGTCTATATCATTTATAACCCAAAGATTATTGGATGATCAATGTCATTTATAAGCGGTGATGAAGGTATTCGCTCTATGAGGCTAATCATTTAGTTTAGTATATATGTATTAGTAAATGCAAAAGAAGTGAAGTGGGTGCAAGTAAGTAAGATTATTCAAACTGATATTATTATCAGTGACAGTTATATTGATACAATTAATATAATGATATATTTTTGTAAATAGAATTGACCATCACTGATGAGTGATGACATACAGCATAATTTTCTGGCTTAGTTTTTCTCGTGTTTTTTATTAGATACCTCTACTCATGACATAGAAACAAAATGATTGTCTCTCGACTTTCTGGCTCTAATTTTTGAATGGGGGAAAATGTTGGGGTCTTGCCGTCTTGGGGATTAGTTATTTTGTCGGGTCCGTTACCCGGATTGGGATTTCTAGCCGAGAGTATAGGATGCTAATGTTTGAGATGTTAAAGAAAATATGAGAGATAAAGCTTCTTAAAGGATATGAGTTGAGAAACCAGAAAGGCACTGGTAGAACAGAGAACTGGAGTCTGGATTCGGGACCGTGTGCCCAACTTCCCAAGGGCCAAGGCCTATCGAACCAACCAATCTAGTTGAGAATCTTTGAAATATAATATATATCTTAGCCAGTCTGCAAAAGATGCATGAAGTTGTGAAGTTTATCCGGCGACTATTGAGGCCTTGAAATTAGTCTCCTGAATTATTACATGTAGCTACCTAATTAGTGGAGAGAATTTAGAAATTTTTGGTCATTTTGGAGAGAAAATTGAAAATCTTTGGTGACAAATTGCCCCAAAAATTAAATATCCGGAGACTGATTGTGTATGCTTTGCAGAGTGCAGACTGGTATCTTAGGTAATAAATAGGTTAGTCTGGTTAGCCAGGTTAGGTACTTATTCAATTCATAATTCAATTAGGTAGGTAGGTACCTATTACCTATTTATTATTCCTAATTTGAGTAATTTCCTATGTAACTATGTTCTACTTTCTAATAGTATTTAATACTAATATTATAGGTAGTAGGTACCCCAGTCTGCAGAAACTGATAAATTGTTCGTAGAGATCTCTTATTCTGTTCGTAGCAAAATTAATGTAAATATAGGGATTAATTCAGAAGTGTTCGTAGCAAAATTAATGTAAATATAGGAATTAATTCAAAAGTGTTCGGAGAGAATATCCCAAATATCTCCCATATTCTGCAGACTGGTAGGTACCAACTTATTTGAAATTATTCCTATGTATCAGAGTATCCTATGTTGCAATTAATTTTTTTTGTGGCTAAATGGAAATATGTTGGTGTTTCAGCCAAATTAAATTAGGTATGGTAACGACTCAATTACCGGACGATTAGGACACCCTTCACTTCAAGTAGTAATAACAACCAATGTAACACGTCTTTTCACGTCAAACCAGGCGCAATAACAAAGTATGATTGTCATTAGTTTTGATTTTGTAAACCAGTGTTGCCAATTTATGATGAAAAAAAATCTACATGATTTTTAATTCGAATTATAAAAAAGTACTTTTTTTCATATTACCGGATATATTTTCAATTCAAACTCATTTACCGGACAAACTGAAAAACCTTTTCAATATGCCGGATGATCTGAAACGATTTTTCATATTACCGGATATCATTACATATTAACAATATTTGGATAAATTCTCTTAAATTCCGGATAAGAGATACTTAGTGTGATAGTGATTGATAAATGAATCCATTTAACATTTTTAACTTTTTTATTTGAATCAAAAACGAAACATTTAAAATCGTGTCATGTCATCATCACGAACCAATTTCCAATCGGTTATAAAAAATTTAAGGTTGAAAAATTCCGTTGAAATCGAACATAATAACTAATAAACTTGCTTCTGATATCAATACAGCATTTAGAAAGCAAGAGGGTAAGTGACAAAATATCGGTCAATTTCACATCTTCGATCATATATGAGAAAAAAATCGTTATATAGAAATTGAATTACATTAAATCATTTTTCTTATATGAACAAAGATGCGGAACTGACCGATATTTCATAACTTACCCTAGCTCGTACATTATCTGAAGCTGATGCATAATGTTTAACTTGACGATATTTAAAATTTTTGTATAGTGTATATTTAACAAATTCCATTTACAAAACGAGTTTATGAAACACATATATAAGCTATGAATACGTAAATGCCTAAATAGCAATAGAAAAAAGTTTCTATATGAAACTTCGTATAGGCTTGGATTTTGATTATTGTTTAGTTTACTTAATTTATAGCAAAAATTTGTAAATATAACTGTATAAATCCCTATATGTAATCAGTATTTCTCATGTATATAATCTTTTTATTTTTAGTTTTTCCTATAAAGAATCTAATCTAAACAATAATATGAGTAGGGAAAGTTCCGAATTATCGGTCAGTTTCACATTTTCGGTCACGTAAGAAAAAAAAATTATTTTTATTATTTAACTTTTATATAAATCGGTATCCATGATACCCATGCATGATACAGGTATCATGGATACCAATAAAAATAAAGGTTAAATATTAATTAGTACGCGTTTTTTCTTGAACGTGATTTAAAATGAGGAACCGACCGATAATTCGTATCTAACCCAATAAAATATCACAGAAATTCATAAATCCTTCTAAACTAATTAATAACATAAAACAATGAAAAGTAATATATTCGAAGAGAAAATAATAATAATAAATAAGAGATAATCCTTGATGATTAATTAGTATTCACTTCTTTGATGTTGATTTTTTTCTCGCAAAACTTGCAATAGAAGTGAGGAAAATTATCCAACTCTTCTTGTGTCATACTTGAAATTGCTGCTGAAAGACAATCTTTGTGATACCATTTATCGCATCCAATTCCAGAACATCCAATCCACAATTCGGGTACCTCCCATCCTTCAGCGCTAAAAAAAGCAAAGCATACATCAGCATCTTGTTCTAAAATGACGTCAGCATCACCCAACAACACAATTTCTAGATTCCTCTTCATCCCCTTCGGTTCTCTTTCGTTTGGTTCCTTTCTTAATTCTGTCTTGTCTTCTTTGCTCTTTCTATCTAAGTTTGCGTAACTTTTTTAGTTTTTTATCAGTATCAAAATTAGAATGAATTCTTTGTATGATATATTTCATTAGTATACATGTATACATAACATACGTATACGGTATAAATATTAAATATACCTGACTTATTTTTCTCAGAACGATACCGCTGCAGAACTTTGTCATTAATAGTTGACCTATAGGTACTCCATAGATTTGAACAGCATCCTTATATGACATTCCATTCTTTACAGCAGCGGCTGCCTCCAAAATTTCAGACCATCATAAGGTTTTTTTTCCCAGGCATATTAGACAAATTGAAACAAATAAATAAATTAAAATAAACTGTACTGGAAGCTAAATGCTAATGTACCATATCTAATCCTTATCTAGTTTATGTTTTATATTTATAAAGAGAGAAAATGTATTCTTCAAGCAAGAAGTATTTCAGATATTTTGCCGAAATGGCATCATATAAGTAAATACATGCGAACAAAGTATTCTGGAACCTTTGTGAATTGATATTATCATAAAAAATATTACAGTTTTTGTCATACTACTTATTATACGGGGTGTCCCAAAGAAACGGAACCAACTTTGAGTTAGTATATTTTAATAAATATTGAAGAAGCTACATGTTTTTTTCTGGTATCGTTTTGTTTTTTGAACACTTCACTTCTACATCCATGGTTAAATTTTCATAAAGTTTTACCCATTTTTGTGAATGTAGTAACGATTTAAACGATTTTATTGATGGATGGTGAAAATGGCTTTGCACAAATGGTCAAAAAATGAAGTACAATGAAGTAAGTTCAAACATTAAAAATATATTTACTAGACAACCACACAATAATTAATGAAACAGATTTATTTCCAGGTTTCAAATGCATTCAAATAATAATTCCCATTATAAAATATTGATAATCTGGAGTAATGTGAAGTACAAAAAGGCAAAGATTTAAATTTTAGCAGGGGGTCGCTCAGGTCGCAAGAGAACAGTACGATCTGAAGACAATCATTCTTATTAAGCAACTCCATTTAGAAAATGCAAATGTTTCTGTTAAATATCTTACAATGGCATCCCTACAAAATGAAAGTCAGAATGATGATTCTACTATAATTTCCACAGTGATAAAGTCAGCCAAAATAAAATCAGGACTGTTATTTATTCCGTGCAGCATATTGACGGATGTTATGATTATCTACTTATTCGTTCAATTAGAATGCAGCATCATCACTAATGAGTTTATCTTCCACAAAACTAACATATCTTTGCAAGAACCAGTTGGTGAAATTTCTACGACGTGCAAAAACTGTTTCAGACCGCACTGCCTTCTTGCATCCTGAACGATCCTTGGTAAACTTTTAGTTGTCAATATTTTATAAGATAACTAATTATTAGAAAAATTTAAAACTTGGAAATATATTAATGGGGCTATTATCTAATAAAGATATTCATAATGTTTGAACTTACTAACCATTTGCGCTGAGCCATTTTCACCACCCATCAATAAAATCGTTGTAACATTCACAAAAATAAATAAAACTTTATGAAATTATAATTCCATATGGAGAAGTGTTCAACAGACAAAATGATACCAAGAAAAAAATTGAGCTTTCAATAGTTATAGAAATATGTTATTTTAATTTAGGTTCTTGATTATTTGGGACACCCTGTATGTAAGATAATGATAATATCTGAAACACAATAAATCATGAAATAAAATAGGTAATATATCAAATAGAATGTTTTCGTTTGAGACTAATATTGATTGGTATAAAATAACATGAAATAAATGACATTAACGTTCTCACTAGCAGTTTGACAACAAGTACCTACTGTGGTCATAATATTTTTCCTAAACAAATATACCTATTTAGATGACTTGAAAGACAGTCTAAGGAGTTTCGATCATACACTATTACTTAATTCTCTACATAAGAACTGAAACGATTCGTAAAACCACAGGCGGTTCGACCTTTTATTCTAAAAGGATTTTTGTAGTGATTGTGACTAGATAGAAAAATCAGAAAAAGAAATTCAATAAACAAAGAGAACCAGGAACTGAAACAATGATGGAACGAGGAACTACCTATTTATTTAGAAAAACTATACAAATAAAATACAACACAACTCAAACACTACCTAAGAAATGATAAATAAATGAAATAATAATTACAAAAATAAGGAATAATAACATAACTCAAGAATACTATATACAAAATGATTAAGCACCACATCTAATTCACAATACAATAATAATTCACTAATGTGGAAAACAGCAAGTAAGGTAAGTGACAATCAAGTAAGGTGAGTTGACATAAATAAAGTAAGTTGGCATCAATAAGATAATTTAGCATCAATAAGGTAAGTTGGCATCAGTAAGGTAAGTGACCATCAAATAAGTTAACTCCAATATGACAAATGACATCAACTAATCTTCAATAAGGTAAAAAGATGGCCAATAACTAAGGTACTGGAGCCAGTGAGGCAAGTAGTAGATCCTAAATCTTCACCAAGGTAACTAGTCTTCGCAAGGTAAGAAGGCAACTGAAGCAATAAGTAGGCACTGAAGGCGCTAGCAAGCAACCAAGATTTTGACCAGCCCAGGCTTTAGAGCTCCTGTGGAAAAACCCCACTTTCAGAACTTTGATATGAATGAACTCTTAATAAATACTACCTTGAATTATTGTCTTATTTAACTCCATTTACAGATTTTTATGAAAGCAGATTTCCTGTTGATTATAAATAAATGATTCAATTTAATAGAAGATTTATGATTTTAACTAGCTACTATAATACATTTATATATGTAATTATTTCCAACAATTTAACTGTACTGATCCTACAACTATTATATAAACTTGCACCAAACAATAACCAGAAACTCACCACTAAATAGTGAAGCTCTACAAACAATCAGAAATCAGATCCAGAGTGAGACAGCAAGACAACAGATTGGATTGAGCCAGCTTAGCCCCTAGGCTAGACTTCCAAAGGAATAATATGACCTCTTGCTAGTAAAAGTTTATATTCTTAAAACTGAATATCACTTATTTTAATGAATTAACAATAACTATAAATCAATCTGAACCAAATAAAACAATTAGAAAATAAACAAACACAAATAAATTACAAGTCACAGAAATCAAATCACAAAATGTAAGCAAACACAGAGCACTGATGAGGCAAGCTAACACCATGAAGTCTGAGAGTGAACTGACAGCATAACAATTGAAGTGACAGAATACAACTATGTTGCTGAGAGATGCATTTCAGAGGAGAGCAATTTCTATAGTTTAGCCATAAAGAATAACAGTTATGCACCCCTCTACATTCCTCCCCCTTAAGTGTTAATAAAATTAACACTAACCAATCAAGAAACGAAAAACAGAAAATTTACATCAGAACTCAGTTTTCTTTGGACTTGACAAACAAAGATCTTGATCTCGTCATTGGACCCTTGCAATCAGAAAGTGGAGAGTGCAAGGTGCTATCTTTTGAATTCATTATGGACTGTCTTCTAAGTCCAGGTCTATGCAGGGCTCTAACTCGATTGCGTCCTGCCTGTCTGCATTCAGCAATCAGCTTCCTACATACCTCAGCTTCCCTTTTCACAGGGCTCAAACTCGTTCGATTATCTTGAGATTGAATAGCCTGAACTTCACCTGCCTTGCGCAGCACTTCAAGTCTATTCAAAATAGTAGTTCGATAAGATGGAGATGCGACTGAAAAGCCAGTAAAGGAGTTATCAGATCTTGGTACATTGGCAGGAGGAACAAACTCGGACACTATAGGGCCAAAACCAAGGAAATTATCCCAAGCAGGGCTTTCTACTGCAATGTGAGATGACGAGTTAGTACTTCTTTCATTTACTATTGGAGTATTCATAAGAGTACCATTTATTTGAAACTCCGTCTGATAAAAGGATGTGAAGTTGGCCTCTTCTCCAGCTGTTTTATTGATATCCAATGCTCTTGCATCTCCAGCAGGTAACATAGCATCACCTCCTGTTTCACAAATTCCGGAATGTGTACCAGACACTGCAGCTTCTATCAACATACCAGAACTGAGGATTGTTGAATCAGTAGTTTTAGGTGGGGAATATGCAACAACCGAAGTGAACTCAACAATAGCAGGTGGTGAATCAAAATCGACAGATGTTGGACTACTTGCAATATGAGGTAAACCATCACTAACCACAAGAGGAACATCAACCACAGGAGACAGGACAAACTCATCACGAGGCAGAATAGACTCATCAAGAGGCAACACAAACTCATCACGAGGCGTATCAAGAACATCACGAGGCGGACCATGAACATCAAAAGGCGGATCATGAACATCAAAAGGCGGATCATGAACATCAGAAGGCGGATCATGAACATCAGAAGGCGGATCATGAACATCAGAAGGCGGATCATGAACATCAGAAGGCGGATCATGAACATCAAAAGGCGGATCATGAACATCAAAAGGCGGATCATGAACATCAAAAAGCGGATCATGAACATCAGAAGGCGGATCATGAACATCAGAAGGCGGATCATGAACATCAGAAGGCGGATCATGAACATCAAAAGGCGGATCATGAACATCAAAAGGCGGATCATGAACATCAAAAGGCGGATCATGAACATCAAAAGGCGAATCACAATCATCAAAAGGTGAATCACAATCATCAGAAGGCGGAGCAGAGCCATCAGAAGGCGGAGCAGAGCCATCAGGGGGCGGGGCAGTGGCATCGGGGGGCGGGGCAGTGGCATCAGGGGATGGGGCAGTGGCATCAGGGGATGGGGCAGTGGCATCAGGGGATGGGGCAGTGGCATCAGGGGACGGGTCAGTGGCATCAGGGGGCGGGTCAGTGGCATCAGGGGGCGGGTCAGTGGCATCAGGGGGCGGGTCAGTGGCATCAGGGGGCGGGTCAGTGGCATCAGGGGGCGGGTCAGTGGCATCAGGGGGCGGGTCAGTGGTATCCAGATGCGGGACAAGGGTATCCAGAGACAGGGTAAGGGTATCCAGAGACAGGGTAAGGGTATCCAGAGGCGGGGCGGGGTTATCCAGAGACGGGGCGGAGGTATCCAGAGACGGGGCAGGGGTATCCAGAGACGGGGCAGGGGTATCCAGAGACGGGGCAGGGGTATCCAGAGACGGGGCGGGGGTATCCAGAGACGGGGCAAATTCAACAGAAGACAGAGTGTCATCGACAGTTTGTAGAACATCGAGTGGAGGCAAAACATCATTGACAGTAGGTTGAACACAGCCAAAGGATTGTTGAGATACACCAAGTATTGGCGAAGAGTGAGACATTATTCCACCTTCAAAACTCGCCGGTCCCGCATCTTCCTGATCCTCCTCTTCATCACTGTCGGATTTGGAGTTGGGATCAGATGATTTCTCAACGGATAAAGATTCACGAGAAGAACAACACGAACTCGAGGAAGAATCATAGGAGCTTGATGACGAACTACAGGTCCACGATGCACAAGTGCTCCCGCTATCTGATTCCTCATCCGAACTATTAGTAGAGTCACACGAATCACTCGAGCACAACGCAGCTCCAACGACAGGAGGAAATCCCAAGAACTCACCGTCAGAGTCACCATCTGAACCATCAGGAAAGAGATCATTGACGCCTTTATCCTCTATCCGCTCCTCACTGTAAGATGCCCCAGTGAAATAATTGAGAAGGTTCATTAACGTTAAATCTCTGCTTATGTAGTTAGGTAATTTGGTCCACCGCATCAATTGCTTGTGATGTACTCTTATTTTCTTTAACCCATTAGAAATTTCGTACGTCAAGCCATTAGTTCTCGTCTTGACTATTGTATATGGTCCTGAATAA
Organism: Caprella mutica; assembly: GCA_947561585.1. NCBI lineage: Eukaryota > Metazoa > Arthropoda > Malacostraca > Amphipoda > Caprellidae > Caprella > Caprella mutica. Next base: position 118,437 of record CANNZV010001353.1, read on the forward strand.
CGGGGTTGAAATTTGAGAGACACAGAGTTCCCCTGAAGAATCCTCTTCCTCAGTACCCGATCACCGACCTTAAAACTCTCAAAACTGGGATGACCTTCCCTCCACAACTGCCGTGTTTCTTCAGTGATCATAGGCCTTGGGGTCATTGTGTGAATACCTGTCAGCAAGAAATCCGATGGCGACTTTAACAGCGCAGAGTGCCATGAGTGGTTGTAGGTCAGAACCACTCTTGCTAACTTCATATCCCATTCAGTGGACCGATCATCTTCTAAGCAGCGAATCATTTCGATTATAGTCCGGTTGGTCCGTTCCACTGCACCATTTGACGAAGGTTTATAAGGAGTGGAATAGATATGCTCGATGTTGTAGTCCTTCAACACTCGCTCAAAGTCCGATCCAGTAAATTCTGTACCATTGTCACTAAGAAGTTTCACAGGTTTGGCAGGCAGACAGGGCAGAATTCTGTTCTCTAACGCACAAGCAACAGTTTTGGAACTCTTATCTCTGATCGGTACACAGCTTAGCCACTTTGAGTAGTGATCTACTGAGACCAGGCAGTAACTGTGACGTTGCTTGGTCAATGGCAACTTAACCAAGTCCACTGCCAATAATTCGAATGGATTATGGACCTGAATTTTTATAACCGGAACACTAGGAATCACAGAATGCACCTTATACTTTTGGCAGATTTCACACGAACTACTCACATCTGCAACCACAGAGCTCAGTGAAGGATGCCATATTATAGTTCTCAGATGTTCCAGCAATTTATTCCGACCAGCATGACAGAGTTTCCAGTGGAGTCTTATGGTGATTTCCACCAAAAACCTGAAAGACACAACTGGTACGCAATTTTCTTCCTTGCAGAAAACAATAGCATCATCAACTATGCGAAGGAAGTCGGCAAAACGTCTGAACCGCATCAATCCAGGGCCTTTCCAGTTCGTTGGGGAGATGCCATTCATTAACTTGTTCTTTAATTGGCTCAGTTCTCTCTGTCGCTTCTGCAGCATCCTAATTTGATCATTAGACAGGAAAGAATCGAAATCAGTGATAATCTCTCCGGACAGGCAATAATCAAACTTATCTTCCGTTGATCCTGAGTTCAAAAAAGGCACAGAGAACGACAGACTATCGTCAGTCATTGAAAAGTTACAAGAGTCCATGTTAAAGTCAAGCACTCCATGAAGATTTTGAATAACATTGTTGCCAAGCAACATGCAGCAAGCCATTGCGCCATCCTCAACTACAACACAAGGAACTTCCAAGTTAGTACCAATAGAAGAACCGATTACCACATTAACCATAGTTTCATTGGCAGCTGCTATTCGGTTTCCAAAGGTTCTGATGGAAACTCCTTTCAGTCTCAAATGTTCTGGAACTGGTTCCCTACACGAACTTCTATCCACCGCCGACTTAGTTATGAGAGATATTTGAGCTCCTGTGTCCATCAAAGCACAAATAGGAACTCCGTTCACTTTAACCAGAATTCTCGGATAGCAGCTATTCTCATGTCCACATGAGCAAGAACTTTCCTCCACTGCAGTCATCACAACAGGTTCGATATCTTGAACGTCAGCCATATCTTCAGCAGCATCACTATGGTCCTGACTCTCAACACAACCATCAGATAAATCCGGTACAAACAGACGAGAGGGCTCCAGAGGATTATAGTGGAATCCTGCAAGACACTGAAGGTAAACTCTGAATTGACTGTTCAGTTGCGTAAATGACTTCCCTTTTACAGGTTCATAAACGATAGGATGAGTCATCTCGTGATACACTATCACTGTCAAGCCGTAGAGATTCGAAAAGGCAGCAAGGAAATCAGTAGAGGGTAAGCTTCCAGGAAGCTTCATTAGCTTTATACGAGCAATCCTTGAGCGACCAGTTTTAGGTTGTGGATAAAGGTTTTGCTTACTTAGAATTTCGTCAACAATTGAAATTCTCAATTCATCAGTTGAAGGTACAGCCAACTCAGGACTGTAGTTGATATGGTACCACGACAAAACAGCACACAAACTTTCAACCATTGAATCTCCACCTCCAGGTACCTTCTTCATTACTTTGAGACCATGAGGTAAAGGTATACGTTGACCTTCAGAGCTTATAGGATAATGATCTGGCATTCTTGAAAAGGCATCAGCTAAATAGTTCTCTGGACCAGGTTTATACCTTATCTCAAAATCGAATTCAGAGAGTTCAACAAGGGTGCGCATAATCCTTGAATTTTGGTTGGACATGGAGGTCATGTAGGTCAGTGGTCTATGATCGGTGTACAATAGAAAAGGAACTCCATACAGAAAACTTCGAAAGGAATGTACACCCCATCTTATCGCTGCAAGCTCTCTCTCTATCGTGCTGTAGTTACGTTGAGCCTTGCTAAAGGTCATCGATGCATAAGCAATTACTCTTTGCTTTCCCTCCTGGACCTGTGATAAGCAAGCTCCAGCACCATAAGCTGAAGCATCAGTTGAAAGTTCGAGCTTAGATTCTACTGAACTATAATCTGGATATGCAAGATCAATATCTGAACACATCTTCTTTTTCAGGTTTTCGAACGAGTCCGTCATTTCAGTAGTCCAAATCAATCTTGTTTTGTCAGCTTTTCCTGTTAAGCTCGTAAGAGGCTTAGCTAGCTCTGAGAAATGAGCGATGAACTTCCGTTGAAAGTTGACGACACCGAGGAACTGACGCAGCTGTTTCACAGTTGACGGCTGGGGATATTCACGAACAGCTTTCATATAGTCATCACTCTTACGTAATCCATCTCTACTGACGACATGGCCTAGGAAAGTAACCCTCTGCTGGAACCAGGAACATTTACTCACTTTGATTTTCATGTGATAGGAGGCGAGAGTCTTTAGAACACGAGAAACCAGTACGAGATGCTCAGCAAATGACCTACTCATTATGAGTATGTCATCGATATACACAACAACCTCCTTCTGATCAAAGTCCCTTAAAACTGCTTGCATCTCCCTTTGAAAAGCACCAGGAGCGTTTTTCAAGCCAAAACTCAGTCTCTCAAATTCATAGTGCTGGTTCACTGTCGAGAACGCAGTGAATTCTTTGCTGTCAGGATTCATGGGTACCTGATAGTATCCTTTGACTAAATCCAATGTTGAAAAGTACGTCATACCGTTGAGTCCAAATACCAGGTCACTCATATTGGGAATCGGAAATTTGTCGGCTTTGGTCACCTTATTCAACTGGCGATAATCAATGCAGATACGGAGACTGCCATCCTTTTTTCGAACAGGTACAATAGGTGAACACCAAGGGCTTTTACTGTAGCTCAGAATTCCCTGATGAACCAATTCTTCACACTGACGTTCCAACTCTCGATTTACAGGATCAGGGAATCTCCTTGGTTTCTGATGGATAGGTGTGTCGTCGTACAGCTCAATCTTGTGTTGAGTCACACCCGCGCAGCCAATATCGTTCTCTCCCTTGCTAAAGACGTCGCTGCAAGAATCCATCATCATCAGTACTTCCTCTCGTTGTTGGGAATTCAAGTGATCAAGAGTCACCTCAGTCGCAGAAACATTTGAAGATTCCTCACCTAAATTCACCTCCATTCCACTAGGTAAATCGACTTCTATTATTGATGAAATCCTCCCAATGGCACATCCAGCTCTCAACTTCTCTTTGGGAAAAGAGCCTCGAACCTTTGTGATTAGAACCTTCATCTCTTCCATAGAAGTAGAGATGATACCTGGTTCCCCAACAAGAAACTGAGAATCTAGAATTCCATCGAAGTATAATTTCTGATCAGGAGCAGGATGGATACAGGAAGGAAGAGAAACTGACACTAAGCTGTAAATACCGTAACTAATATCCACATCTTCATCAACAATTAACTGGACATTACGCAAAACCGTACTTCCAGTAGGACCAGTGGACTCTCCGAGGTATAACTCCCAAGTACCCAAATCACTTGAACCACTGAGCTTCTTCTCAAGAGTATCAACACTCATTCCATTCTTCTTAAAAAACTGACTCCCCAATATAATGGAATGGTTGGTGATGTGGTGAGGGACTACTTGGAATTCGTGCAAAAATTTGATCTCTCCCAGTTGAAATTGAACTTCAACTATTCCGAGAGGGTGAACAGAATCTCCACCAAGTCCACGAATTGTCAGTTTATTAGGTTTCAGCGCAGCACCAAGCTCCTGTTGAAGAGTATCACTCATCATCGAACAATTACAGCCTGAGTCGATTAGGGCAGAAGAAGCTGTTTTGCTGAATACAACAGGACAGAACATTAAGGTCTCAGAAACCCCCAAGAAAACTTCAATCTCCTCCTCAGACGAAAGTTCATCAGAAGTATCAGCTCCATCCACCCCCGTATCTTCATCAAACGCATCAGCTCTCTCTCCACAATGTAAGAAACTGCTACCATCCATCTCCAACTCTTCTTCACGGTTGACAAACTCAATTTTCGGGACAAAAGACTGTGAATTAGGATCTAGCTCTGACGATGGGATGTCCCTAGCCCAGCCAGAGCTTTCTCGTTTTCCGAAGCATATGACGTTCCCGATGGGTATTTTGCTGCACTCACGGATTCTTGAGGCTTCCATGACTTGTTTTGAAGGGATCTTCGTCGAGGGCAGTCAGCAATACGGTGTGAATCAGATCCACAGGCAAGACACTTTGTGTTAAGACGCCAGCAATCACGTTTGAAGTGTCCAGGACGCTTGCAATAGAAACATGTTCTAACATCCAAAGTGTTCCCAGATTTCATGTTTCGATGAGATGCCGATTGTTGACCTGAATCGGTGAATTTCACAGACCTAGTTGGAGAATTACCATGATCGTAGCGTGCAAACTGCGGGTTGGATCGAGGAACTGAGGATGAACGAGGAAAGGAAGATGGACGAGTGTATGAAGTCGGTGGTGGCTGAGGCACAGTTGCAGCCCATACCTCTGTTACCTCAGGGTCAGCGTCACTATCGATCTCAAATCCATTGTCATTATTTTCCAGGTCATACGCACTAGCCACTCTCGTGATACTCTCCCAAGTCAGTTTGTTTCCCTGGAGAGAAAGGAAGCTTTTCACCGCTGATACTTGCTTCCTGAAGCTTGAAGGAGTGGTGTCCAGAAACTTTTCCTGCAAAGTTCTACTAAAACTACCTCTCTTCTTCGGATAAGCTAATTTGAATTCTCTTTCAATCCTAGCGGCATAAAGTCTGAGAGATTCTCCCTGACTCATACGGATTTTATCAAATTTCTTCCGCTTTGCTCTCTGAACAGTTTCCTTCGATTCTTCAGACCACTTAATAAGCTTCTCCTTAACCTCGTCATAATCTTCATCTGGACCATTCAAAACAATGTAGAACTGCCTGATAGAGCCGCCCAGGAACTGACCCAGCTCTGAAGTCCATAAAGATCTACTTCCCTTGAAGGTGTTCCGACAATATTCTTCAAATGAAGCAAGGAAATCACTGAAGGATCTACCAGATTCCAAGCTGAACTTTGCTGGCATAGGTGCTCTACGATTGTCAATCTGGGCAAGGACTTCCAGCAAGGAAGACTCGTTTTTATTAATGGTGTTCTTTCGTTTTTTATGAGTTCTCCTCCGGGAACGAGACTTTTTCCTGGCACTAACCTCTGAAGAGGCGGAAGTGTCACTGGAAGAATTTTCAGATTTGATCATTTTTTCAGCTACCTTGGGTTTCTCCCTAACAGAAGAATCAGTTGACTCGTTGTTGGGTACTGGTACAGTCTTCATCAGCAATCGTAACATTTCAACACGCAGAGTCTCTATCTCCTGCTTGACTTGTGGATCAGCATATGCAGAGTTTTCAGTCATGTTCCTCATACAGTTTTTCATGTCTGCACACTGCTTCCTTACAGCTCTGAGCTCGGTTCGCAACAAAGGCTCCGAATCTTCAGAGTTCTCATCCTTCCTAGAAGAATTTTCACAATTTCCAAACGTTACTTTTGGGCGCACAGAGGGAAGATGAAAATCTGGTTTAGGAAAATTGTAAGCCCCTGCTGCAGCAGCAGCATCAAGATCACCAAAATTAAGTGGAAAATTTAATTCATCCATACTGAAACACTAAATAAGACCAAGCAACCAAAAGCAAAACAAGAAAACAAGGAAAGATAGAATCACCTAAAGAAGGGATCCCTGGTCTGGGCACCAATGAAACGATTCGTAAAACCACAGGCGGTTCGACCTTTTATTCTAAAAGGATTTTTGTAGTGATTGTGACTAGATAGAAAAATCAGAAAAAGAAATTCAATAAACAAAGAGAACCAGGAACTGAAACAATGATGGAACGAGGAACTACCTATTTATTTAGAAAAACTATACAAATAAAATACAACACAACTCAAACACTACCTAAGAAATGATAAATAAATGAAATAATAATTACAAAAATAAGGAATAATAACATAACTCAAGAATACTATATACAAAATGATTAAGCACCACATCTAATTCACAATACAATAATAATTCACTAATGTGGAAAACAGCAAGTAAGGTAAGTGACAATCAAGTAAGGTGAGTTGACATAAATAAAGTAAGTTGGCATCAATAAGATAATTTAGCATCAATAAGGTAAGTTGGCATCAGTAAGGTAAGTGACCATCAAATAAGTTAACTCCAATATGACAAATGACATCAACTAATCTTCAATAAGGTAAAAAGATGGCCAATAACTAAGGTACTGGAGCCAGTGAGGCAAGTAGTAGATCCTAAATCTTCACCAAGGTAACTAGTCTTCGCAAGGTAAGAAGGCAACTGAAGCAATAAGTAGGCACTGAAGGCGCTAGCAAGCAACCAAGATTTTGACCAGCCCAGGCTTTAGAGCTCCTGTGGAAAAACCCCACTTTCAGAACTTTGATATGAATGAACTCTTAATAAATACTACCTTGAATTATTGTCTTATTTAACTCCATTTACAGATTTTTATGAAAGCAGATTTCCTGTTGATTATAAATAAATGATTCAATTTAATAGAAGATTTATGATTTTAACTAGCTACTATAATACATTTATATATGTAATTATTTCCAACAATTTAACTGTACTGATCCTACAACTATTATATAAACTTGCACCAAACAATAACCAGAAACTCACCACTAAATAGTGAAGCTCTACAAACAATCAGAAATCAGATCCAGAGTGAGACAGCAAGACAACAGATTGGATTGAGCCAGCTTAGCCCCTAGGCTAGACTTCCAAAGGAATAATATGACCTCTTGCTAGTAAAAGTTTATATTCTTAAAACTGAATATCACTTATTTTAATGAATTAACAATAACTATAAATCAATCTGAACCAAATAAAACAATTAGAAAATAAACAAACACAAATAAATTACAAGTCACAGAAATCAAATCACAAAATGTAAGCAAACACAGAGCACTGATGAGGCAAGCTAACACCATGAAGTCTGAGAGTGAACTGACAGCATAACAATTGAAGTGACAGAATACAACTATGTTGCTGAGAGATGCATTTCAGAGGAGAGCAATTTCTATAGTTTAGCCATAAAGAATAACAGTTATGCACCCCTCTACAGAACAATTTAAAATTAAAATGAAAGTATCCGGAGAATAAGAAAACATTTTTCCAATTACCGGAAGCTATTTACAGTTTATCCGGTAATTGAGTTTGGGCAAATTAGCAAACCAGATACCGGATGAACGATAGCAAAATTATTATGTGGTGAGGAGTGGCAACACTTTTCCGGAGCGTTAGATACGGTTTTGAGCTACAACATCCAATATTTTATTCCACTAAATAGCGCGAACGGCAATTTCATCATCACATGTCATTTCAACTGCTTTATCTAAACTGTTGAGTTAAATGCAAATTTTTTGCACAAGTTTTAGTTAGTACGTCATAAATACATGTCAGTACGCTTTCAATGTAATTTGACCACGGGAAGTTGATATAAAAATCTATTCCAATAATATAACGCACAGGGTCCAATAATTTATGATGTCTTTCATCATACAAAAATTGAGTCGTTACCCTACTAGAATTTGGAAATTGTCAGTGTTTTTTTTTTCAACTTTTTGAAAATTTCATGGGATTTTGTCCATGACTCCATGTTACAGATTATGTCAGTTAAAGCCAATTAATTGGCTTAGATTTCAAAAGGTCAAAACTCAGATAGGCCAGATTCCAGTTTGTAACTTTGTATTTGGTGCACTGAACTCCTCTGACTTTCCAGTCTGCAGAATGTGACAATGTGTCACAGTGTCTCTTCTCCGCCGCTCCGGCAGAGACTTTAATTTGAGAGAGAGCTACTCTCTGACTCACATCAGCAGATTCAGAATCTCCCGCAGCTAAATTAATGGTAACATAGGAATTAATTCAAAATCTCCCGCAGCTAAATTAATGGTAGCATAGGAATTAATTCTATAATTCTAAAATTCAATCAAAAACTCCCGCAGAGAGTCATGGAAAAATGTTCCATATTCTGCAGACTGGAAATCTCCCGCAGGTAAATTAATGGTAACATAGGAATTAATTGAAAATCTCCCGCAGAGATCTCCAATTTCTAAAATTTCATTCATAAATTCCCGCAGAGATTTCCAATTTCTAAAATTTCATTGAAAAACACCCGCAGAGAGTCTTGGAAAAATGTTCCATATTCTGCAGACTGGCTGACTTTTTCAAAAATCTGAGAAATAGCTAAGCTAGGGTCAGTCAAGCAGGTAAATTGCGGCACACTAATTAACTGCGGCCTCTTACAACAGAAACATCATAGAAATTAGATTTAAAACATAAGTTAAAATCTTTAATTAATAAATTATATCATGTAAAGCGCTTCTTTTGATAGCTATGCAACATTTTAATGTAATTTCGGCTCAGATTGTTTTATAGACTCTTTTGAGAGGGTCGCAATTAAAAATTAAAGGGCCGCAATATATCTGCGTGACCCTACCAACATTTTTCATCAATTTGTCTAGTCCTCCAACATTTTTTCAGTTTCTCCTCCAAAAATTAATGGTAATATAGAAATTAATTGCTAAATATCCTCCGACATTGCAGAAATTTTTTCTTTTGAGAAATTGAATAATGAATATCTCCTGAGATATCATTGGAATTTACCACCAAATACAATCTGGGCCAGATTGTATTTGGTGGTAAATTCCAATGATATGTCGGCAGATATTCAATTTCTCAGACTCCCAGTCTCAGCAGTCTGAAAAGTACAGCAGGATTTGTGGACTAATCCTGCGCCAAAGTCCTATTTAATTCTTATGTTCCCATGTTATTTGCTGCGCCCAAATCCCAATTTCAGTAAAAAATCCTGGGTCTGTGAAGACCTTCTTTTCAGACTGAAATTTCTCTAATAAAAAAATTCCTGCAATATCCCAATATCCTAGTATATTTAGCTATTAATTCCTATATTGCCATTAATTTTTGGAGGGGAAACTGGAAAAATGTTGGAGGACTAGACAAATCACAAATTGATGAAAAATGTTTGCAGATATTTCTCAGATTAATTTTTTGAAAAAGAGGAGTTCAGTGCTCCAATTGGCAAATACAAACTGGCAGATAGGTATGTCTAATTTTTAATCCATTGAAAATAACATTCTGGCCAGACTGCAGGAAGGAACTGGTTACTGTAAAGTGTTCTCCAAGAAATCCTCTATTTTGACTTCTGATCCCAGAAAATAGTAAAATACATGTAAATATAGGAGAAAATTAAGGATTGTTTGCACAGGAAATGTTAAAAATGTCACATATTCTGTAGACTGGTAATATTGGGATCAATTCAGAAGTGTTTGTAACTAAATTAATGTAAATATAGGAATTAATTCAAAAATGTTCAGAGAGAATATCCCAAATATCTCCCTTATTCTGCCGACTAGGGGGTTAATTGCTTAATTGAGCTCATAATCTCTTTGCACTTGCATGAGGTCTTTATAATTTTATTATGAAACTATTCAAACTATTCCACAAATATTATTAACAAAATTTAAAATTCCCTTGATTTACAGTTTTGATTATGATACACATACTTAATTCACTCTCTCAATAATGGCGGAGGAAAGTCAATTGTCCAACGTATCTACGTGTTTACCGTCAACTGCGGAGTTTGAGAGTATCAAGCTGAGATTTGTGTTGAAAGAAGGCATTTCTCCAGAGACTTGTTCTCCTTCTCTTCTGGTTGCTTTTGAGGTATGATTAATTTTAATTATCTACAGTAAATCGGTAACAAACTGACAATGTGATTCTTAAAAGTTTACTAATCCTAATATTTTATTAAAATGTTATGAAAGTTTAAATAATCTCCCATTTACACTTTTGAAGATATTTTCATATCATTAATGATGATGTTGATCAAACAATCAGTGAATAAATAATAATCCTTGTTATTGAAATTTGAGATTTCAAGTTAAATAAATAAATTAATTCCTATTCCATATCTTCAGCAATGTGAAGATCAGAGCTACAAACCAGAATGGATTGAGGAAGAAGAGATAAAGAATCTTCCAGAACTCTCCAAGAAAGATGTGTTTGTCTTTGATGAATTCAGTGGGTCAGTTTTTGACCATGTGTCAGCTTCTGATCAAAAGTGTGTGTAAGTATCTTGGTTGTAGTTATTTATCTTCTTTCTGTCCATCTATCAGACTATAGCTCTTCAGTTATATTTCCCATCACACTGTTGAATGCATTAGTTACGTAGAAGCTTTGACGTGCTATTCCATTGCAGAGTGATTGGTCCTCTATGTTTGTCGTACTGTTTGTTGCATAAAACCTCCATTCCTGAATACAATTACCCACTGCACAACATGGCAATGTACAAAGTTGTTGTCACCACCACTGGACTGCAAGAGGAAATGAAGAGGAAGGTCAAAAAACTGGTGGAGTTCATGTCTGGAGTTTACTCCAAGGATTTCAGCATGAGAGTCACCCACTTGGTTGCTGCAACTGTTCAGTCAGAAAAATATAGGGTAATTAGATTAAATACCAATGACTGATTATGACTAATAATTATTAGCTAGTAACAAATACTCGTAGCTATGTCTCATGAAAGCTTCAGAAGTTTGAGCTGATGCTTGTAATTATTATTCTCTTCCAAAATATATTCTTTCTGATGGTTAAAATTTATTATCTAAAATAATTTGACTTGAAGAATGAGATCACTAATTAGTAATAAATGGATCTTGTACTTAGATGAATTACCAATTCGAAATTATTAATACATGATTAATGTAGTTGCAAGAAGTTCATGTAACTAAGTCTATCTACTATATGTTCTATAACATAGTTGAAAACCTCTCCACTACTTAGAATTTCTCAATTTTTTCATTTATAAATTTTATGTATTCCACTTCAGGTTGCACAAGAAAAAGAAGTTCCAGTGATGAAATGCAGTTGGGTAGAAGCAGTGTGGGACATAATGGGTGGTAACACAAACAGCAAATCCTCTTCTAATGGAGCAACTGAAATACTAGCTACAGATCAGAAATTTCTAACCCATGCCTGTCCAGTGTTTTTGAACCAAGTGATTTCTGTTTCTCAACTCACTAAGAAAGATAGAATAAGTATTCAGAAGTTGATCATGGAAAATGGTGGTCAGTACAGCCCCACTCTAGATAGAAATGTTCAGCTACTAGTTCTTCTAACTCCCCAAGGAGACAAGTACAAGGCTGCCAAAGAGTGGGGCTCCATTCTCTGTGTTACTCCAGACTATGTCTATGACTGTGTACAGGCTGGTTATGCCCTCAAACCTGATGACTACCAGTGCAAGAACAGGGGCAGCTCCACCCCCACCAAAGGTAATGGCAAGTCAGCTCTCCCAGACGTCTCCATGTGCAGCACCATCGCTGGTAATGACACCATCAACCCGGGCATGAACAGTCACATTGATGACACGACCCATGGTGACACAACCCTCCTCACCTTCAACCCCAATGTTGCCAAGAGTTCTTCTCCTGTTACTAATGAGAAGATTACAGCTGGTGTGAGAGCCCTGGATGAACTCAGTCTGTCTGCTTTGCCCAATGCAGCTCTTGCTCTCGATGGATGCAAGGTAATAATAATAATAGTCCTATAATAGCCTTGGATGAACTCAGTCTGTCTGCTTTGCCCAATACAGCTCTTGCTCTCGATGGATGCAAGGTAATAATAATAATAGTCCTATAATAGCCTTGGATGAACTCAGTCTGTCTACTTTACCAAATGCAGCTCTTGCTCTCGATGGATGCAAGGTAATAATAATAATAGCCCTATAATAGCCTTGGATGAACTCAGTCTGTCTGCTTTGCCCAATACAGCTCTTGCTCTCGATGGATGCAAGGTAATAATAATAGTCCTATAATAGCCTTGGATGAACTCAGTCTGTCTGCTTTGCCCAATACAGCTCTTGCTCTCGATGGATGCAAGGTAATAATAATAATAGCCCTATAATAGCACTGTATGAACTCAGTCTCTCTACTTTACCAAATGCAGCTCTTGCTCTCGATGGATGCAAGGTAGCTAATGCATTAGGGCTAGGCAAAAGTGTACTGAATTATCAGCTAAGAACATGATTCGTATCAACAGATATCTTCTGTTTTTTCCAACTCCTGAGAGGTAAATTCTAGAAAAGATGTCTTTTTTTTCAGGTGTATCTGTCAGGATGGGCAGAGGGAGGAGCGTCAGTGGGAGGAGCAAGGGCGGAAAAGCTGAGGAAGCTTCTCAATATTGGAGGAGCCACCAGATTCAATCAGCTAACAGAGGCAGCTACTCACGTCATTCTAGGCAAGGAATTAACATCTGAAGTAATAAATCTTGTTCAGATACTGTGATCCAACTGGAGCTACATAAGTTTTCATACTCATTTATTCTATTTTCTGTGACTGTATGTTGAGACATTAATTGTTGTTTGGCAGGTAGTTTTCAAGGAGAGACTCTGTCTACAGTGAGAAGTTACACCGACAAACCTCACCTGGTGTCTGCTTTGTGGCTCATAGAGTCAATGAGGCAGAAGAAAGTTGTCGATGAGACTGAATATGAGTGTGTCCAGACTCAAGCTGAGGAGAATGAAGAGAGCAATGGTTTGTTGATTTGATAAAAACAACAAACTTAAATATTAATAAACTGATTATTGTTTATTATGAATTGTTATCTACTTTTCAGTTCCAGAAAAAAGGTCTGCATTAGAGAAGCCAGGTCACAACAACACAACCATTGACTATACGTCTTCAGACTCTGAACTTTTGCGACAGTATTGTCAAACTGAGAATCGTAAGAGCAGCTTGATGCCACCGCCTTCCATCTCAGCCGTGGAGCCAGAGAAAACACACCACAGCGCTTCGGTAACCAGCTCCCAATGCTCCCAGCTCATCATTTTCACTGGTAAATTGGTTGTGTTGTCTCTTGCTCGGTATTTATTGGTAAACTGCTAGTTTATTAATTAAATATATTTCTTTAAAGTGAATAAGAGTAATTGAATTGACTGCCATTAATTTAATAATTGTTGTTTAAGGTTTGCTAAAAATGTCTACTTTACATGTCTTCACCAATCGTCAGATGTTTTGATTGTTCTAATTTTTTTCAGACCTCTCTTTCCTAATATCTGGTTACGATGCTAATATTCTGTGTGAGTTAGAGGAGAATCTGGTGAAACTTGGTGCTGTGGTTTACACACCAGATACCTACTCTCCCTCTCAGACTGTGGACTACTGTCTCCTTACCATGGACGGCAAGGGGGTGGTGACTCCTAAGGCTAAACACTACATCAGTCATGTCTATGTAGAGGACTGTTCAGAAGAAGAGGTGCGTTATTATTCCCTTCATTTCTAGAATGTTTGACAGAAAAATGTAGTTAGTTAGTTCTTTTTTCTGTGCGTAAATTAGAAACTATTTGTAAAAATAGATTTGTACATAATTGTCTGATTGAGAAACAGATTGGATAATCTGTACTTGCATGTTGAATAAACTTGGAGGTCAATTGATTGAAAATGTGTGAATATTACAGAAAGTGTTGCCAGTTGCCTATTACCACATGCCCATCGTGTTCTCCAGAACTAATTTGCCCCTTGAAGGTGTAGTTCTAGCCATCTCCTCTTACGTCGGCAAAGAGAGGCAGTTCTTGGAGACTTTATCAGTCAAGCTGGGGGCCTAGTGAGTCTCGATATCCTGCTGTTATTTGCTCTACTTTAATAGATACATTGGTCTTCAAATTGTGTCTGCATTTCAGTTTCCAAGAGATGTTTGCACGCAAGAACAACGAAGCGAAGGGAGTCCGTGGTTGCAGTCACCTTCTGTGCGCCACAAACTCTGGGGATAAGTACAACGCCTCCGTCAAGTGGAAGATCCCAGCACTGACTAGGCATTGGCTGATGGCCTGCCTTAGAGAAAACAGGAGACTGCCCCCAGACCTCTACGTTCCAGGGGCGCCTGAATCTGTGGAAGAGGACTCTTGCACTGTCCTCACTAGACTTATAGGTTAGTTTAAATTTTGGTAGCTACCTAGTTTAAATTTTTGGTAGCTACCTAGTTTAAATTTTTGGTAGCTACCTAGTTTAAATTTTGGTAGCTACCTAGTTAGTTTGTTAGTGTTAGTTGATATTGGTCACATATGTAGTTACTGGTTAATCTAATCCTATTTCACCTTGGTTAAAGTACTCTCTCGGCTTCACTTTCTGTTAAATCTTTATTTTCCTCTTCTAGTGAGTACTTGGAACACTGGTTTGTATCTTTTTACAGTTGTGATTATGGTAGAGAGTTGGTGGCACGTTTTAGCTTTTCTGCATGCTTTTAACTCTTTCATTTTTATAATGGTAGGAGTATATACTTGGATGTTTCCCTTTTATTCTATTGGGTAGATTCTATATTTTGGTAGTAAGATGTTGATCCAGCGTGATGTTTATACGTGATGATTGGTTCATTTAATTGACGGGTGGAAGGATGATTAAGATTTTCAACATAGTTTTTTTTTGTACATCTTTAATAACACCACATATAATTACACAAGCGGTAGATTTTTGATCAAATGGTTACAGTAGATGAAGACAGCAGATTTCTGCTCATTCCTAAGGACTGAACTCTGAGTAACTCACTTCTCCTGCCACTAAGTTACTCCCAACTGACTGACCACCTAGTGTCATACATTTCCAGGACTTTGTCTAAGCATCTTAACCTAAAAAGCTAAAACACCGTCCATAGTTGGGGTAGCCCAAAAATTCTCATAGGCCTCAACTACCAACAAGAATTCCAAGTCTTCCCCTGACTATCATAAAAACACATCATTAAATCTTTCATTTCATCGTGAGAAAGATTATTAAAGCAAGTAAAGATAACTGACCAAGGTTCTTAATTTTACTTGCTCAAAATCTGGTCTGTCATCTTTACTTGGTTCATATCTGGTCCTTTATCTTTTACTTTCTCCGATTCATATTTCTTTTGACAGGTAGCTACCTGGTATAAATATTTTTTTAGCTACTTGATGAACTTTTTTCACAATGTAGCTCAGCAAAATATTAGGTTGCAGTAGATGTAAAATGTTACAGATGTAAAAGTGGGTAGCAAGTCAAATTAATAATACTTTTCTTCTCCAGAGGAGCATATTTCCAATCTGTCCCAAGAGGAAGATATGGACGACTCCAACAACACCATCATGAGCACACCTCCTCGAAAGACGTTTTGTCGGAAAACAGACACCAGGACTCTGTTCACGACTCCTGGCAAACCTCTCACTCCTTCAGCCATACACACGCCGGATGCACAAGCTCTCAGTAAATGTGAGAATTTATATTTAGACTATATGTAGTTTTGCAGATTTTGACAACTTGGAAAAATTTGATAAAAGGATTTGTCATCTAACCTCTATCCTACATTTCTTTTCCAGTGTGTCCAACACCAAGGCGCAAAGATTCTTTGGATGCTTTACCAACCCCTGAGACACCTTATGGTAGTACATGGGAGGAAAACCCTTCTAAAAGAACCAGAAAAGCCTATAAAAGAATGCTTGAAAATTTACCGGAGAATAACTATTCCAAAAATGCAAAGAGAATTAGGATTGAGAAGGAAACTTTTGAGAAACAGTGTCGCTCAATGTCAGATGAATCTGAGACTGCAATTCAAGAAGTAGATGAGAATAAGGATAATTCTGAAAACCTTCCTTTAGCTAAGTGCGTCATTTTCGTTTCTAAGAAAATAGATCACAAAAAGAATGATATCTGGAGTAAGGTCAAAAGTTTAGGAGGTCAAGTTAGATTCGTTAATAGCGTTGCGGTTACGCACCTAATTTTTGAGGGGAAGGAGAGTGACTGTGTCAACAAAGATTATAAAAATGCTAGAGAAGCTCGTAAATATATTGTACACAGTGAGTGGGTAAATGCTTGCTACAGACAAAAGGAACAAGTTGATGAATCCTGTTACCCATACTGTTACAATCCTAATATGAACTTGACTATATTGACTGAAAAGTGCAACCCATCTCAACTGAACAAGACATCAGAAACGGCAGAACAGTTAGAACCAGATTCAGTGTCTCCTCCTAGAAGTGAACAATCTTTCCGTAAAGTGTCTGTTGTAGTGGAAAAGAAGAAGCACTTCGTTGAGGACACAGTTGACGAGAACTCCCAGTTACAGCGAGAGTTGGCGGAGTTGGAGAAGCTTGCCTCCGATACGGAGACTCAGGGCGGAGAGAGTCAGGAGATGGTGACGGCTGGAGCTTCTTTGCTACAGAAAAGGAAGTCTTTGGGGGGACTGAAGAGAACGAGTGAGCAGATGAC
Source organism: Caprella mutica (assembly GCA_947561585.1). NCBI lineage: Eukaryota > Metazoa > Arthropoda > Malacostraca > Amphipoda > Caprellidae > Caprella > Caprella mutica. The sequence continues at coordinate 135,147 of CANNZV010001353.1, forward strand.
AGTGGGTACCATGGACATACTGGCTGGAACTCAGAGCACCAACATTGGCTGGTCTGACCCAGTGGACTCTGCTGCTAGAAAGAGACTAGACTCAAAAAACACCAGCGATATGGCTGATGATTACATCTCTGTAAATTTAAGAGCGAAAGAAGAGGTTAGGAGACACTTTGTTCTGGCTCAGTTGAATGCAAAGGAGACGGAGCAGTACACAGCTATTGTACAGTCACTGGGAGGAGTAGTGCAAGAATGTGTCACTGAAGAAACTACTCATATGATAACTAACAAAGCTGCTAGGACGGAGAAAATCTTAACTGCCATAGCGATGGGCAAGTGGGTGCTCTGTCCCCAGTATTTGATGGAAAGCAGTAAAACAGGAATATTCAATGAGGTAAATGTCAATTGGTATCTCCTTTTTATTCACTAGCTAAATATCCTCATTATTCGTTCAGTTTATATCACATCTAATTACTAATCGCCCTCAGGAGTCTTCATTTGAGTTTGGCAATCCCGGTAACACTGCCTACCTTCCCTCCGGTGCTGAGAATGCTATGGAGAAAGCTCTCAGGAACGCCTCTTACCGGTAAGCAGACTTTTAATACTTCACCAATGAATCTGATGAAACTAGAACTAGTTACCAAGCACTCAATTCGACTGTTTTTACTATTTAAACATTTGTATCTCGTATGTATCTCCCATTAAAGAATGAAAAGTATCTACCAATAATAATTATCAGATAAAAATGTTTGAAAAGTAAAAAGCAGTCAAATTGACAGCTTGGTGATTTTAGTATTAATCCTCTTTTATTTACTATAGAATAAATTTTTGTTTTTAACTTCGAATATCACATTTTTCCATTATTAACATCAAGTAATTTTTTAGTACCTAACTAAAAGCTATACCTATGTAAGTGTTTTTGAAATTTTCTCCTGCAGGTGGCGTACTAGTTGTCAAAGACCTTTTTATGACTGGCATGTTCTTCTCTATGCTAACAAATCAAAAAGTGATCCCATGCGCCGTGTACTGGTCGCTGGTGGAGCTACGGTGATGACGCAGGAGTGAGTATTGTGATTAGTTAGCTTTTGTTTAATAACTTTTATTTAATAGGGTGAATAACAAATTATTGGACAGTTTCACATCTTCGGTCATCTAAGAAAGAACGATATTATAATTATTATTTTATTTTTATTTTTATTGGTATCCATGATACCTGCAGGTATCATGCGGGTAAATAAAGAAACGGTAGACGGTAGCAACTTGAGAGAAGATGTTCAGTTTTCGATAGGAGGTAAATGGAAAGGATCTGAACTGGTTGATTTGGTCCAATGCAAAGATCCTTCGTAATCACTTCCTATCGAAAACAGAACATCTTTTTGTAACCTACAAGATTATGGCTAAAGATATAATGAGTTTTACTTCATCTTACAGTTTACGTTTTTTTCAGGGTAACCAGAGCTAATTTCCCAACCACTGTCACTCACTGCCTTGTTGACAGTCACTGCAAGAACAAGTTTGACTTCGCCCTCTACGCAAGTAGGAAGGTGAGGATTAGAGTCATTTAACACTATCGCACTGTTTCAGTTCCATTTTTCTCTTATCTCAGTAACTAATGTGAATTGATTTACTAGGTTTTAAAAGATATAGCTTCTTATATAGCTAGTACTAGTATATGATATATATCTTATATATCTAGTATAAGATGTATATCTTATATAGCTAGTAGCTATATGATATATATCTTATATAGCTAGTATATGATATATATCTTGTATAGCTAGTATAAGATATATATCTTATATAGCTAGTAGCTATATGATATTTATCTTATATAGCTAGTTCATTCTAGGAGAACCTGCAGGAAATCTGTACTCTCCTAAAACTTAGAATCATTTATAGGAAAGTACCTATACTAGTAGCTAACTTTAATTTTATAGGTAAAAAAGTATGGTAGTATAACTCATTAACATCTCTCACAGGTTCCATGTCTCGACCCCTTGTATCTTTTCGACTACCTGACGTATGACCCACCCCCAGACCCCTGGGAAAACTGCCTGAAGGAGTACAAGCAGGTTGCGAGGGGCTTGAAATGAGTCCTGAGAGAATAAGGTGGAGAAGAGTTCAAAGCTCACATTTTATGATTTAACGATAAAATCTTTATTGCAGATTTCAAGTTTTTAGCTCTTCGCTAAACCTAACAGTTTTAGAGGATAGCGCTAGGGTTACGCTCTTCAACTACGAGGTCTTAGATTGTTGTGTTAGGTACACTCGGAGTCTTCATTTACTATCACCTCTTCATTTTCTTCTTCTATCCGTGAGTGCAGCCACCGATGCTACTTGGTAAGTGATTGCATTCACGGAGTAGCTTTTCTGCATCCATGAACATCGAAGTTTATCCACCCAATTCGGTGTTAACATGTGGTTATGAAATTTCTGACTGACCTCTGTTACCACCCACTTTCCGAGTACTGTGACGTTACTGGTACATTTCCTAGGTAGGTAAATTATCTTTTGAAGTCTAGGTTATTTAACTCTACATTCTCTTTGACTAGGGTAAGTTACGAATTATTGGTCAGTACTACATCTTCGGTCATATAAGAAAGAACAATATAAAAATTATTATTATTATACAGTGCTATCTAACAATTTTTAAATTGTTTTTTCTTATATGACCGAAGACGTAGTACTGACCGATAACTCGAAACTTACCTTACAGTGTAATTTCTTTGTATTTTTGTTATTCCTCAAATGATTCCTTATTTTCTATTTATTTAAAGATATTTTGCTCACTTTTTCTTTCAATAATAATTTAATACTTTTATAGATTCTTTATTTTTCTCTGATATTAATAATAAGTAGGTATATATACTGCAGTCACAAGGAACTTCTATATACAGCTGTTTGGGTAAGTTCTGAGTTATTGAACGGTTGTACATTTACGATCATACAAGAAAAGTATATAATTTTTCATATGTGATCGAAAATGTGGATCCGTTCGATAACTTAGAACTTACCCAAATGTTTATTGTAATGGTACAATAGTTTATTTTTATAATGTATGGCATGTAATTAGGCAGAGGAATGTAAATATACCTAATAATACTTATTAAATTAGCTCTTCTTTTATTTTATCCTTTAAATCGGTGGTCGGCAACTTTTATCGTCGCGGACCGGTAAAAGTTCAACAAAATTCTCGCGGCCCGGCGGGATGAATGTAGCTAATAGTATTGGGTAGACCAAAATTCGTTCGATTCTAATTGGCCTCTGCTTTCTCATGATAACAAAACGAGCTACTATAAAATAATCATTTATATTAACATTCCTTTTACAATAACAATCATGTGCAATAAATAGTTATAATACTCAGGTCAAAATAGTTTAATTACTCAGGTAAAAATAGTTTAATTACTCAGGCAATAATAATTTAATCCTCGGCAAGAGTAATTTAATTACTCAGGTACAAAAAAAGAACACATAATGAGCTAAAAAAGGATAACTTGTAGAATCCGCATCCCTGTTCATATTGGAGTGCCGATTATACAGGAGTGAAATCATAGGGCTGTGGATTGTACAGGAGTGAAATCATTGGGGTGCGGATTGTACAGGAGTGAAATCATTGGGGTGCGGATTGTACAGGAGTGAAATCATTGGGGTGTGGATTGTACAGAAGGGAAATCATTGGGGTGTGGATTGTACAGAAGGGAAATCATTGGGGTGCGGATTGTACAGGAGTGAAATCATTGGGGTGTGGATTGTACAGAAGGGAAATCATTGGGGTGTGGATTGTACAGAAGGGAAATCATTGGGGTGTGGATTGTACAGAAGGGAAATCATTGGGGTGCGGATTGTACAGAAGGGAAATCATTGGGGTGTGGATTGTACAGAAGGGAAATCATTGGGGTGCGGATTGTACAGGAGTGAAATCATTGGGGTGCGGATTGTACAGGAGTGAAATCATTGGGGTGTGGATTGTACAGAAGGGAAATCATTGGGGTGTGGATTGTACAGAAGGGAAATCATTGGGGTGCGGATTGTACAGGAGTGAAATCATTGGGGTGTGGATTGTACAGAAGGGAAATCATTGGGGTGTGGATTGTACAGAAGGGAAATCATTGGGGTGTGGATTGTACAGAAGGGAAATCATTGGGGTGTGGATTGTACAGAAGGGAAATCATTGGGGTGTGGATTGTACAGAAGGGAAATCATTGGGGTGTGGATTGTACAGAAGGGAAATCATTGGGGTGTGGATTGTACAGAAGGGAAATCATTGGGGTGTGGATTGTATAGAAGGGAAATCATTGGGGTGCGGATTGTACAGAAGGGAAATCATTGGGGTGTGGATTGTACATGAGCGAAATTATCGGGCTGTGAATTGTACAGGAATGAAATTATTGGGGAGCGAATTGTACAGGAGAAAATGTATTGGGGTGCGGATTGTTCAGGAGTGAAATCTTGGTTTTCGAATCTTACAGATACTAAAGTACGAAAAAATAATGATGAGATAATAATAATCAGGAATATATGCGTCTAAATAGGATTTGAACGCTTCACGAAGACGAAGATGAGGGTAGGATTGTACTTTTTGCACGGGTCCCAAGAGAGGACCCTAAATTTCTTGATCAAAATAACTCTGATTGTTATAAACTATATATTCATTATAAAGGTATTTGTCTTAAAAAAATTGAAATTGTCTACCAACTTGTATTATCTATTTATGTGAGTTCACACTTATATAAAAATAATTTCATTATTTGAATTGAATTATTGAGTATCTTTCCGCGGACTGGCACCGTTCTGCGGATCGGGGGTTGCCGACCACTGCTTTAAATTCATGATGATCCAGATGTTAAAATTTATTAGTAGATGGATATTAATAAAATGAATTTTGAAAATTTAATTTTAATTGAAAAACAAATTTAATTCAATAATAAATTTTAGTGGAAGATACAATTTAGTGCAGAATAAAAAAAATGAAAATTAAGTTTTAATTATTCTTTTTCTTGTATGATGAATAGGCTTCTGACAATATGCATTGTTTGCACATAAATATTTAGTGCATATTCGCTTGAAATATGCATTTTATTGAACTGCATATGCGTTTCATAAAATGGATATGCATTTTATGTGCTGCATATAATTTCAATTAAAAAGATTACACATTTCAGTTGCGCGGTCTTGGTTTGTAAGAATATAGGTACGCAATTCTAGATTTCCACGGATGTCTCGAAATAGGCTGTTACTAAGAATCTCATGCATTTTTCACCAAATATTTTTAATTATTTGTACATTTAAAAAACTAAGTGGTAGAATAAAAGTTTAATTTATTTTAATTGAAAATATATCTTTTAATTGAAAATAATTTCAATATATTGAAAAACTTCTTATACAGTCCGCTTTCAAGTACATTTAACAAGTCATAAATATGACGTATCCTGTATATAGCTACATAATATATAAATGAATATAGATATTATCACTAGTTTAGAAAAAAGGAAGTCAGTCGATATGAGAATTAAATTTTATAATTACCTTCGCAGATTTGCGTGAGGTCATGTTTTAACCCGCATTAATTTATTTATTTATTTATCATCTTGTTATTCGCATAACTTGAAAAGTGTTCAACCAAATTCCTTGAAATTTGGTGAAACGATTGGTCAATGTCCAGTGACTTTCTGGTAGAATTTTGGGAGCTACCCGGTTAAAGGTCAATGTCATGGTCATTTATAACTCAAAAAGTATTGAACCATATTGCATGAAACTTGGTGAGACGATTGATCTTTATCCAGTTACCAGTTTATCAAATTTTAGGAGAGAACGGGTCAAAGCGGTGGCGAAGGTATGCGCTATACCGAGTGCACGTAATCTAGTCACTGTATATTTTAAGTTTTCAAAGTAAAATTACCTCTTATTATCAGCTGAAATATTCTTGCACTGAGAAAATATCCCCTCTACATCACATGAAACTAGAGGTGAGTATAGAAGACTCGCCATATTTGATGGGCTAAGTTATTTTATCATTTCATTTTGATTGCCATGTGCAGGTTCTCCTGTCAGAATTAAATTTATGTCTTTGATGATTGAATAATGAATATCCTTCATTTATGGATAATACTGATTACTAAAATAAGCTTTACGTAATATCTCTTGTCATAAAATTTCTTGGATAAGATTTTCAATATTTATTATCTTTGTGATCACTGCTGCTAATGAACGACCTCGCGCTTCAATTTGCTCTGTTGTTGATGGAATTACTGATAATGTTGAATCTATGAACGCAAGACTTGCTTCATTTCTATGCTCTGTAGAAGTTTCTGACATTCTCACTCTGATAGATATCCGGAATATTAAAAATCAAAGTTCAGCCAACTTCCCCACCTCCTTAAAACATAGCCTATAATAATTTAAATTTCAGAACTAGAATAAAAACTAGCTCATGTTCATTCGCCTGATGCTTTCATTTAATTATGTTGAAGTTTATCATTTCAATATCGTAAATATACTTATTTTAATAACTATTTTCTATTTGTATATCAATTTTTCTATTAGCATATGCATTTCATGATTTTCATTTGCCGTTTATATATGGATATGGATTATTTCACCAATATGCTAAGTCACTATTCACAACCCTAATGATCAAGAAGATGTAACCGTCCATATTCCACAAATTCTCTAAACGTACGTAAATAAATGAATAAAATGAATGCCTCAATTTCGTTTGCATAGGTAAAGTCAAAGAAAAGTCTACCTGTGATCATTTTAGAAGCAGGTTCCTAATTTAAGGTTTCCTAAAAGAAACTTGAGTGTTTGTTATGCTTGTAAATAATAAATAATATTGTAGGTACACAACGACAGATATGTAAGATTCGAAAATAAAAAGAAATTGTTATTTCTGAAGTTGACATCATGTAGTGACTCTTTTCTCTGATAGTACATCATCACAGTGACTCTTTTCTCTGATAGTACATCATCACAGTGACTCTTTTCTCTGACAGTACATCATCACAGCGACTCTTTTCTCTGATAGTACATCATCACAGTGACTCTTTTCTCTGACAGTATATCATCACAGTGACTCTTTTCTCTGACAGTACATCATCACAGTGACTCTTTTCTCTGATAGTATATCATCACAGTGACTCTTTTCTCTGACAGTACATCATCACAGTGACTCTTTTCTCTGCTAGTACATTATCACAGTGACTCTTTTCTCTGATAGTACATCATCACAGTGACTCTTTTCTCTGACAGTACATCATCACAGTGACTCTTTTCTCTGCTAGTACATTATCACAGTGACTCTTTTCTCTGATAGTACATCATCACAGTGACTCTTTTCTCTGATAGTACATCATCAAAGTGACTCTCTTCTCTGACAGTACATCATCACAGTGACTCTTTTCTCTGATAGTACATCATCACAGTGACTCTTTTCTCTGATAATACATCATCACAGTGACTCTTTTCTCTGATAGTACATCATCACAGTGACTCTTTTCTCTGATAGTACATCATTACAGTGACTCTTTTCTCTGACAGTACATCATCACAGTGACTCTTTTCTCTGATAGTACATCATCACAGTGACTCTTTTCTCAGACAGTATATCATCACAGTGACTCTTTTCTCTGACAGTACATCATCACAGTGACTCTTTTCTCTGATAGTATATCATCACAGTGACTCTTTTCTCTGACAGTACATCATCACAGTGACTCTTTTCTCTGCTAGTACATTATCACAGTGACTCTTTTCTCTGATAGTACATCATCACAGTGACTCTTTTCTCTGACAGTACATCATCACAGTGACTCTTTTCTCTGCTAGTACATTATCACAGTGACTCTTTTCTCTGATAGTACATCATCACAGTGACTCTTTTCTCTGATAGTACATCATCAAAGTGACTCTCTTCTCTGACAGTACATCATCACAGTGACTCTTTTCTCTGATAGTACATCATCACAGTGACTCTTTTCTCTGATAGTACATCATCACAGTGACTCTTTTCTCTGATAGTACATCATCACAGTGACTCTTTTTTTCTGATAGTACATCATCAAAGTGACTCTCTTCTCTGACAGTACATCATCACAGTGACTCTTTTCTCTGATAGTACATCATCACAGTGACTCTTTTCTCTGATAGTACATCATCACAGTGACTCTTTTTTCTGATAGTACCTCATCACAGTGACTCTTTTCTCTGATAGTACATCATCACAGTGACTCTTTTCTCTGATAGTACATCATCACAGTGACTCTTTTCTCTGATAGTACATCATCAAAGTGACTCTCTTCTCTGACAGTACATCATCACAGTGACTCTCTTCTCTGACAGTACATCATCACAGTGACTCTTTTCTCTGATAGTACATCATCACAGTGACTCTTTTCTCTGATAGTACATCATCACAGTGACTCTTTTCTCTGATAGTACCTACATATATATGCTAGCATGAGAATTTCATATTCATCCATCCTGATTCTTGTAAAACTTTTGATCTGCCGTTAATTTTGGTGATTTATGATGTTGCTACCTGCGCTCAAGTTATGCGATGCTGTTGAAATGAATGCAAAATGCCTGGAAAATAATAAATGGTGTAGTAAGAACATGGTAGAAAACAGTTGACTTTGTTTAGAGTAAAATAATAACCACCAGGAGTAAATTAAATATAGGATGATTATTTTAATAAGTCATTGTTAAAAAAAAGGATAATTATATGAAATTTATTCATATTAGGGTAAGTTCCGAATTATCGGTCAGTACTACATCTTCGGTCATATAAGAAAAAACAATATAAAAATTATTATTATTGCATAGTGCTATCTAATAATAACAAGTTTTATATCGTGTTTTCTTATAGAACCGAAGATGAAGTACTGATCGGTAATTCGAAACTCACCCTACGTTGCTTTTATAATAACTATAGGAATTTTGATCCAGCCTTCAATTCTCAATGAGCGGATGCAAATTTCAATAGGAAATAATTTAATATTTTATTGAATTATTTTATAATAAATATTATAAATAATAATATACTTATTGTAATTTTAATCTGGCAATTGCTTCTTTACTCAACTATACAATAACTTTCTTTTTCATTGTTATTTCGAATCCGTATATGTCTAGAAATAATAATATATTCATTTTTAAAAGTTATTACTGCAGTTATATTAGGTTTTAATATTTCACAAAAAATCGCAATTGTTAACCAATTAGCGCTGTCTAATTTTTGATATAAACAAAATTAAAATATTAAATTGAAATGCTTTGCGAATCGTGAAATAGCCGTTCACATTTCAGCTGATTTATATTCAATTAGTGCCTGGAATCCCCCAAACCGCTGACTATTCCCATTCCCACTTTTCTCTCGAGTGGCCAATCTAAATGCAAATCATGGCTTATATTATCAACAATTTGGAATATAATTTAGCGAGAATCTATGACCCTTGCAAACCACTTCACCATTTTCACTGCAAGAATAATGAACTAGTTTGCTCCGCGGAATAGTGAAGGTGAAATAAATGCCCTTTGGCGCAATAATACACTTCTTTCTGAAATGGATGCACTGCTTTCTGAGGCGGAAGGAACTGTGTTCCATTTCTTTGACTTTAATAATGCAGAGGTTTCTATGATGAAACACCCCCAGGGGGTCTATCCTTAAGCTGTTTGTAGTGAGTGAAAGAGTAGGGGGTAGCGAACCATGAGTTAAGAACTGTTGTATTCAAATTTTTTTTTACTAGGGTAAGTTCCGAATTATCGGTCGGTACTACATCTTTGGTATTATAAGAAAAAACAATATAATAATTGTTATTATTACACAGTGCTATCTAATAATTTTCATATGTGCTATCTAATAATTTTCATATTGTTTTTTCTTATATGGCCGAATATGTAGTTCCGACCGATAATTCGGAACTTACCCTAGGTTAATATATTTTCAAAAGCTTTTTATTTTTTGAGAAATGTTTATTATACTTTGGTTTGTTTTTCAGATGATAAATATAAAAATAATTCATTGCCCTATAGCTAGTTTCTTGAATTATGAAGGAGTAAACAATAGTGTAACTAGATTATGTGCACTCGATAGAGCGCATACCTTCGCCTCCGCTTCGTCCGTTCTCTTCCAAAATTTGAGAAGCTGCTAACTGGATAATAACCAATCGTCCCACCAAGTTTCATGCAATATGGTTGGTACATTACTTTTTGAGTTATCGAGTTATAAATGACCATGACCTTGACCTTTGACCGGATCGCTTCCAAAATTCTACCAAATCGGTCCTGGACATTGACCAATCGTCCCATAAAATTTCAGACAATTTGGTTGAATACTTTTGGAGTTATTGAGTTATAAATGGCATTGACCTTGACCTTTGACCTTTGACCTGATCGCTCCCAAAATCTAACAAAATGGTTCATGTATATTGACCAATCGTCCCACCAAGTTTCATGCAATATGGTTCAATACTTTTTGAGTTATAAATGACCATGACCTTGACCTTTGACCGGATCGCTCCCAAAATACTAGCAGCAGGTCACTGGACATGGACCAATCGTTTTATCAAATTTCAGGCAATTTGGTTGATCATTTTTTCAGTTAAGCGAATAACAAGAAGATGAATATATAAATAAATGCCGATGAAAATATAACCTTCCGCAAGATTGCAAAGGTAATAATAAATAATCATGAGTGGCTATACTTCAAAAAATAAGGACTAAATTATTGCAGGAAAGTAATTAGTGTAACCAGATAATAGAAAATATACAAAAAAAAACTATAAAATACTTCGTTATCCTATTAAATATTTAAAGACCCTTACGCGTGAAAACCTGACCCAAAATAAGTTATTTCTGACAGAAATTTAGCACCAATTGAATAGCACAGCTTCTTAATTATTGCCTGAAAATTCATACCCCAACTCGAAAATTAGAGAAAATAACGAAACCGTTTTCCGATTTTGAATCTGTAAAATTATAGCATTACCAGCGCACCATTTTGGCATTTGCGCTGTTTTCAGCCTCTGTCATCGGATGGGTCGGGTTTTCGCGCGGGAGGGACTCAAATTATCCTGCTTGGGGTAATTTATCTACAGTTTAAGAAACACTGTTTTACAGGATACCACTAGGGTCATGCTCTTCAACTACGAGGTCTTAGATTTTGTGTTAGGTAGGTTCTTCTGCCTTGCTATATCCATGAATAGGCAGACTGACTGACTGTGTAGTATTCATGGATGTCTATTATTGCCTTCCATGAGCTGGCCCGACACGGTTTACCTGAGTAATCATCATAGATTCGTAGCGCATGGAACATAATTTCGCGAGGCCTTCTTCTCTTCATGTCTCTTTGGATCACCTCGCTGTGGATAGAGCCTGTAAACCTATAAATTTACAATCCGTGGGAAAAAACCGCCGGGCAAAAATTCGCTTGGCATAATTCAAAACTGGGAAGTTTCCGTCTAACAAAATTTCAGTTACATTTAATACACCTAAAATAATATTGTGTATCGCGAAAAAAAAGGAAAGGTAAAAAATCATGTAAAAGTCAAGTCGATTTATTTCAATTTCTCTATCGTATCCACGTATTTACATATTCAATTCATTTAAACATTGACACTATACTATACCTAACTTTCATGAATGGCTGACTCGGACTTCACGGATGGTATTCTCTCAAACTTTAGATGGAATCAACTTTCAAAGATATACTTTTGTCTCTGCATGTTCTTTTTAAAATCTAGACTGCAGCACTACTTTTCTTTTTACAGAATTTTACCAGGTACTTTCTGTAAAATGTATTATCATCAACGCGAATATTAAATTATTTACAATTATTTGAAAATAAGATAAAATAGTGAGTTAGTATATTTTATCCTGGAAAATAGAAATAGGTTCATGAACTATGTAATTAAAAAAATATTTTCATAAAAAAATTGACTTATAATTAAAAGATACAAAATCCCATAAAAATATATGCGATCATATTGTTTTGAAAAAGTTTCCATAGAAATCCACAGAAAGAGCGTAATTCCAAACTCTTTTCCCATGGAAATCACAGAAAGAGTATAATTCAAAACTCATTTCCCATAGAAATCCACAGAAAGAGTATAATTCTAAGCTCCTTTCCCATAGAAATCCACAGAAAGAGTATAATTCTAAACTCTTTTCCCATAGAAATCCACAGAAAGAGTATAATTCAAAACTCTTTCCCCATAGAAATCCACAGAAAGAGTATAATTCTAAACTCTTTTCCCATAGAAATCCACAGAAAGAGTATAATTCAAAACTCTTTCCCCATAGAAATCCACAGAAAGAGTATAATTCTAAACTCTTTTCCCATAGAAATCACAGAAAGAGTATAATTCTAAACTCTTTCCCCATAGAAATCCACAGAAAGAGTATAATTCTAAACTCTTTTCCCATAGAAATCCACAGAAAGAGTATAATTCAAAACTCTTTTCCCATAGAAATCCACAGAAAGAGTATAATTCTAAACTCTTTTCCCATAGAAATCCACAGAAAGAGTATAATTCAAAACTCTTTTCCCATAGAAATCCACAGAAAGAGGGTAATTCAGAACACTCTTCAAACCCTCACAACAAAGGGGTCCAAACCCTCCAAAGAAAGAATAACTTCGCTGTAAATTATCGCCAGTATTCCTTGCCTCCTTTTCCACCCGAAATAATTTTCCTTTTCGTAGTAATTGCTTCCAATTTTCTCTAACCTCATTATTTTGGTTCTTATTTGTATTGAGGAGATTTTTTTTCTACTAGGAACTGGAGTTAAAACTTTACTATATAGTGTGAAATAAGGGTACGTTCTGAGTTGTCGAACGGGTACACATTATCGACAATATAAGAAAGAAGCATATTGGGTAAGTTACGAATTATCGGTCAGTACTACATATTCGGTCATATAAGAAAAAAAAAAATAAAAATTGTTATTATTACACAGTGCTATCTAATACTTCTGCAAACCCGGGTTTGCAGAAGTATTAGATAGCACTGTGTAATAATAACAATTTTTTTTATCGTTTTTTTCTTATATGTCCGAAGATGTAGTACTGACCGATAATTCGTAACTTACCCTAATAATATTTCATTTTACTTCACTTAAATTTTATTTGATTAAAATAATAATTATTGTATTCCTTTACGTGTATGTTCGGGAATGTGGAACAGTTCAATAACTCATAACCTACCCTATGTGTGGTTGTTTTCAATAATATTACTAACTTTGATATGTGGCAATCAATTGATTGAGCATTGATTGCAATTGCAATTCGGTGCTTTCAATTATTGCTTTCAATTATTGCTTTCATTTGATTGCATTGTTGAGGCAGAGCAGCCTGAACAGAGCCTTCTGATCTAAGAATGGGAATAGAACGGGAATTGAGGCGTTCCCATATGTAATGGGAATCAGAGGCGTTCCTATATGTAGCGGGAATCAGACTAACAGAGGCGTTCCCATATGTAACGGGAATCAGAGGCGTTCCGATATGTAACGGGAATCAGAGACATTCTCATATGTAATGGGAATCAGAGGCGTTCCTATATGTAGCGGGAATCAGACTAACAGAGGCGTTCCCATATGTAACGGGAATCAGAGACATTCTCATATGTAATGGGAATCAGAGGCGTTCTCATATGTAACTGGAATTGAAGCGTTCCCATGTGAGATGGAATTGAGTGCAGACTGAGTAGATAGGAATGGGATTTTAATGGCAATGAAATATGTTTCTGTTTTTTGGCGGAAATGAGTAAAGACGGTGAAAGCTGAAATTGTTAAACAGTTTTGTAACAAACAATCTTATTAGTGAATATTGTTTAGATGTTATTTTACTATTGAAAAGTTAAAATAATTCCGCAAAATCTATAAATATTTTAAATATTCTTTATCAGAATTTTCAAAGAAAATACCTACTATATTAGTGATTAAGGTAAAATAATTATATATGTGTTGCAAGTTTGTTAGTGAACTTTTAGTAAAACCTATTGACAATTTTTGACTCCCTGGCTATTGATAATTCTCCTTGAGTTCGGTATTCTACTTAGGTTCGGTATTCTTCATGTGTTGTTCGGTATTCTTCATGTGTTCGGTATTCTTCTCGAGTTCGGTATTCTTTTTGAATTCGGTATTCTTCTTGAATTCGGTATTCTTCTTTAGTTCGGTATTCTTCTTGAATTCGGTATTCTTCTCGGTTCGGTATTCTTCTTGAATTCGGTATTCTTCTCGGTTCGGTATTCTTCTTGAATTCGGTATTCTTCTTGAGTTCAGTATTCTTCTTGAGTTCGGTATTCTTCTCGTGTTCGGTATTCTTCTTGAGTTCGGTATTCTTCTTGAGTTCGGTATTCTTCTCGTGTTCGGTATTCTTCTTGAGTTCGGTATTCTTCTTGAGTTCGGTATTCTTCTTGAGTTCGGTATTTTTCGTTGTTCGGTATTTTTCTTGAGTTCGGTATTCTTCTTGAGTTCGGTATTCTTCTTGAGTTCGGTACTTTTGGTGGATCGGTATTCTTCTTGAGTTCGGTATTCTTCTTGAGTTCGGTATTCTTTTTGAGTTCGGTATTCTTTTTGAGTTCGGTATTATTCTTGAGTTCGGTATTATTCTTGAGTTCGGTATTCTTCTTGAGTTCGGTATTCTTCTTGAGTTCGGTATTATTCTTGAGTTCGGTATTATTCTTGAGTTCGGTATTCTTCTTGAGTTCGGTATTATTCTTGAGTTCGGTATTATTCTTGAGTTCGGTATTATTCTTGAGTTCGGTATTATTCTTGAGTTCGGTATTATTCTTGAGTTCGGTATTATTCTTGAGTTCGGTATTCTTAATGAGTTCGGTATTATTCTTGAGTTCGGTATTATTCTTGAGTTCGGTATTCTTAATGAGTTCGGTATTATTCTTGAGTTCGGTATTCTTCTTGAGTTCGGTATTATTCTTGAGTTCGGTATTCTTCTTGAGTTCGGTATTCTTAATGATTTCGGTAATATTTATAAATAACACCAAAAAAATTAACCTCAGCTTCATTAATTTAAGCGCAAGAATAACTCATCAACATTTTTATTTTATTTTTGAAAATGTTAATATAAATTAATAAGTATTCCCCAAAGCTTTTAATTTCTTTGCAAAAGTCTAGGGACTATTCCGTGAAAGTTTGGCAAGCACCTGCTGTGTTCATTTCGAATGTATTTATTTATGCCGAATTAAAAAGTTGAGGAAACATCTGGAAGATATTGATTGTGAAACGAAGCGCGGAGGAGTGCGCTTGCGATTCACTTTTGTTTCGAGAATTAATTCCGATTTGAGTTCTTGATGAAGAAACAAATTCTAAAAAGAAAGATAATCCAAACAGACTTAGGGAAGTTTTAGGTCTCAAGTTTTCTTAATTTTGAACAGAGTCTCGACTTTTTGAGCTTTGTAGTTTAATGAGAAACTTTCATGTGAGTAAACATTTACAAAATGAAGCTAGGAAACACCTTTCAACTGGTTATTACGACGGTTGTGACAATGTGCTTTTAGCATCACACAACCTGAAAATATTATAGACGAAGAGAATTAAAGAGTATTGAATCGTTCTACACCAGCGGTATACAGGATTCGATTCTAGGTAAATTGCTCGAAAACAATTGCTCAAAAGACAATTGCTCGAAAACACTTGCTCAAAAAACAATTGCTCGAATGAACAATTACTCGAAAGAACAATTGCTCGGAAGACAATTGCTCGAAAAACAATTGCTCGAACGAACAATTGCTAGAATGAACAATTGCTCGAATTATCAAATTGCTCGAATGAACTAGATTGCTCAAATTATGAAATTGCACAGTTTTCGATTTTATAAAAGTCAGTTATTCATGAAGTTTAGCTGCACTTAACAATCCTTGTTTCTTTTTAGTAATTGATCATTAATCATTCTATAAATGATTTTAATTATTACTCATTCTGCATAACCTTTGTTTTAGACCGTTTGTGTCATCTCGTATGTAACATGTCAATTGGAATCATGTGGTGAATCACTACTATTCATGTTTTTTTTATCATAAAACTCGAAAATTTTTTTAGATTTATTTGAACTCTGCCATAACTTTGAGTTATTTCACCTATTGAGGTGCCACATACAGATAGGCCAGTAATAAATAAGTATTCGGGTCTTATGATAAAAAAAACATGAATAATAGTGATTCACCACATGATTCCAATTGACATGTTACATACGAGATTATAAAAACGGTCTAGGAAAAAGATTATGCAGAATGAGTAATAATTAAAATCAATTATAGAATGATTAATGATCAATTACTAAAAAGAAACAAGGATTGTTAAGTGCAGCTCCTTTTCATGAATAACTGACTTTTATAAAATCGAAAACTGTGCAATTTTATAATTCGAGCAATTTTGTTCATTCGAGCAATTTGATAATTCGAGCAATTGTTCATTCGAGCAATTGTTTTTCGAGCAATTGTATTTCGAGCAAATGTTCTTTCGAGCAATTGTTCATTCGAGCAATTATTTTTCGAGCAATTGTTTTCGAGCAATTGTCTTTCGAGCAATTGTTTTCGAGCAATTGTCTTTTGAGCAATTGTTTTCGAGCAATTTACCGGCTACCACAGGATTCGATACCATTTCGTTTCAATTCTCATATGATTAAATAATAATGATGATCTTTGTTGGTATTTCACGAAAATTATAAACAATAACAAAAATATCAATCCCACATTAAACCATTAAAGGTTTTATCGCAACCAGAGTAGTAAGGTGAAGACAATTTGGTGGTTACTTTACCAGTACACAGCTACAAAGTGATACATATTAGGACTAGCAAATTGACACATGCACAAGCACATGGGTCCACTACACTAAAAAAATACAATTTATAATCATCACAGTAATCATAACAATACAATTTAGAAACAATACAATATATAATCAGTTACAATTCAATACAATGCAATCAATTGAAATTCAAAACAATGCAATCAATTGAAATTCAATACAATGCAATCAATTGAAATTCAATACAATGCAATCAATTGAAATTCAATACAATGCAATCAATTGAAATTCAATACAATGCAATCAATTGAAATTCAATACAATGCAATCAATTGAAATTCAATACAATGCAATCAATTGAAATTCAATACAATGCAATCAATTGAAATTCAATACAATGCAATCAATTGAAATTCAATACAATGCAATCAATTGAAATTCAATACAATGCAATCAATTGAAATTCAATACAATGCAATCAATCGAAATTCAATACAATGCAATCAATTGAAATTCAACACAATGCAATTAATCACAAGTCAATACAATAAAACTAATTACATTTCAATAAAATAAAATACAATTGAATATAATTCAATACAATTCATACAATACAATCTAATACAATTCAATACATTTCATACAATACAATCTTATACAATTCAATACAATTCATACAATACAATCTAATACAGTTCTCCATTTCATTGTTACAATTATCTACCAGTGTCAGCCTCAGTGCATTAAATAATCATTGGTAAGTCGACAAAAGAGACACTCTGTACATTGTACATAATCCAGAAGCTACTGAGGTTTTTAGCATTTTTTATATGGGAAGAGATCTAATTCACTAGCTTTGGGACTTCGTAAGACACTGACTTTTGTGTGAGGGTGAGACGCTGGAATTTTGATAGCATTTCCCCTCTATTACGAGTATTATAACGATGGTTAAAATGAGCTAAAGGGCCGTACACACGTAGGGTTTTTTAAGTCTTTCCACCAGACTTTTGCTAAGTTCCTCCTACTTTTTCCACGAGAAAAAGAGATAAAATAATTATTTATTTTAGTTGGTATCCACGATACCTGTAGGTATCATGGATACCAACTAAAATAAATAATAATTTGACCGTTTTTTTCTTATATGATTCTAAAATCTTGTGGAAAAAGTAGGAGGAGCTTAGCAAAAAGTCTGGGAGAAAGACTTAAAAAACCCTACGTGTGTACGGCCCTTAAGTGATTATTAACTTGCCACTCATAACCTTGGTTTGCAATGATTAGTTTGTAAATGTCGTCAAACTTCAATATTTTCTCTTTGAGGAATATAGGAGCTGTGTGTGCAAGATAGTTGCTGTTCGTATTAAACCGTAAGATTTGTGCTTGAAATAATATTATCTTGTTAACATAAACATCGCAAGTACCAACTGAAACAGCTCCACATTTGGCAAGATACGGATGCACCTAAGTTTAGCTTATGGTCAACATATACTCCTAAGTACTTTGACACAAGTTTACTGTTGGTGTCTATTGAAGACATCTGGACATTAGAGGGATAAGACTGTGCATTAGGAGAATTTGAAATTAGAAGTTAGTAGGATTTTCCTACATTAAGAGAGAGTCTATTCAAGTTAGTAATTAGCCAGAGTTATTACTAAGCGTTAGTTCCCTATTCATAACCATATCAAGAGACTCAGTAAATGACTTAGATATCAAAACCGCAGTATCATCAGCAAATAAAACAAGAGGAATATTGAATAAATTCAGAAACACTCAGTCAATCATTCACATATAACAAAAATAAGATAGGTACCATTATTGATCCCTGCGGTACTTCAATGATCACAGTTTCCGGATTCGAACTGGTAGTTACAATCCTAACACACTGGACCATACCCTCCCAATATCTTTTCGGCTACTCCAACGGCACACCTCTAATTCTAAAACCATAAAGACAGAGCTTCCGTAAAATGATCTCATGGTTGACGGTCTCAAACGCCTTACTCAAATCAAGAAAAACGGCTACAGAATTATTCTTTTTTATTAAACCATTATAAATATATACAGTACGGGTAATTACTGCATCTTGCGCTGACTTACCCTTCTGGAAACCGAACTTATTAAGACTTATAATTGAAAACTCAATTAAAAAGTCATTAATTCTATTCACCATGATGAGCTTAAACAGTTTACTCAGTAATTACGGGTACAGATATCGGACGGTAATTGGACATATCCGCTTTATCACCCGACTTAAAAACAGGAGTCACAGTGGCAACCTTTAACGCTGCTGGGAAAACAACGGTTAGAAAGGATCTATTTATTAATCTAGACATTGGTTAGGACAACATATCGGAGACATTTTTCATGACATTGGTAAAAATACTATTCAATCCGTATTATCTGTTTTTCAGTTAGGAAATTACTGTAGCACATTCAGTTTCATTTACAGGAAACAACATAAATGAATTTGTTAAAGGATTAATAATACATGTACAATTTAAATTACTATGAATCTAAGTGTTCTTGTATCAAGTTCAGAAGCAACCGTGCAGAAATATTTATTGAACGCATTATCTATAAGTAAGTTTTATTAATAAGTAAATTATTATTAAACCTAATATTCACCATTCTCCAAGATTTTAAGATGTCATCCTTGTAGTTCTCAATTATTACAAGTTAGTAATTTCGCTTAACTCTACTAAGGACTTTATTTAGCCAACAACACATCAAATATTACCATTAAAGTATATTCTTTTTGGGGATAACAATAAGAAAATATGTACAGTAACGAACTAAATAATAATAATTATATATATATCTCTTATAGATCTTTCCACAATGACTATATTTTACTCCGTATTACTATAATTTTATAGTAATTATAATTAAACCACAGTTTTATTATTTATTTACATAATACCCTATTGCATTTTCCGTGTGATATTGTCAACATTGTAAACCTGGTGTCAAAATGAATAGAAGTGTCAAAACCGCTCAGCACCACAAGCCATTTCAAGGTTGGTGCAAACATAAGACTGGAAAAGAGTTCTTCCCTCTTTGATAACCATATTTTCCCCTCTGTAACCATTTTCCCCTCTGTTAGAAAGAGGGGAAAAGAGAAAAAATATTAGCAAAACACGGATCATCACCGAGAGATTTGCTCCACGGATTCGAGGGGAAGATACGTCTAGGAGATAGATTGAGGGTACACTTTAGATGTGAGATACGCTTTAGAAGATGTGAGATACATATTAGAAGATGTGAAAAACACATTAGAAGATGTGAGATACATATTAGAAGATGTGATATACACATTAGAAGATGTAAGATACACATTAGAAGATGTAAGATACACACTAGAAGATGTAAGATACACATTAGAAGATATTAGACACACTCAAGACATACAATAATTCCAGTTTCTAAACTAATTAAATGACAGTGGGTGACAAAATCTATTTAATTACGGTGTCCGGAAAACTGTCTGGCGGAAAAAGTCCTGGCGGAAAACTGACAGGCGAAAAATTGTCAGTTACTTACTAGCAATTTATGTATTTTATGATATATTCTGAAGTTATAAACACATTCTAAGAACATTTTAATTAAAAAAGAAAAACATGTTAGCGGTTGAGAGGAAATACATTTAACAATATAGATATTGGATCACTCAATATTTTAAGGGAAATAACAAGCTACTTTATTAAACACACAGTAAACAAAACTTCAGTACTCACAACAAAATTATAATTACCATTTTTAACTTATTTGCTAAGTCACGTGCATTTTAAAAACATGATAAGTTATAGGATCTTATATATATATAAGATTTATAATACATCTCATATATCTTAAATTAAGTGAATGTTAAATCAACTTATATGTATGTGCAATATCATTACATTTGCATTTTATTCTCCATATCATTAACAACTTCATTTTTACAATCTTTATTTATATGTAAAAAGTATTATTAATTAATATGCAATACAATTCAATCGAGTGAAATTGTAAGAGAATTAGGTAGGTAACAGCAGTTTAATTATCATAGATGATGAGTTGCAAATCCTAAATATTTCACAAACATCGATCGAAGCTGATTCATAATGAGTACGAGTGAATATTAAGTTCAGGGCTTGTTTATTTTCAAATTATAAAAAAAATAGACACTAAATCCGTAATGATCTGATAATGTAAAGATGCGTTGTGTAAACAAAGAAATTGTACTCTGTCCCTAATACAATTATTTCATTGTTTGTTCGCTTAGTATTTTCTAAGAAAGGTTTTGGTTTTTAATTTCTAAATTGTGTTTGATTTGTTTCTGTAATATTTATATAATAATGCATTTTATATATTTTTATAATAATTTTTTTCTAAATTTAAATTTAATTTTTGTTTTGTATAGTAAGTGAAAATGAGTGTCCCCTTAACTCCTTAACGAAGGACGAACGCAGTTTCTCATAAATCAAAACATTATAATTGACTAAAGTCATTAAATTACCAGTAAATGACTTGCAATTTTCCGCATGGCAGTTTTCCGCTTCGGGAATTTTCTACCTGGCAGTTTTCCGTGTACTTTAATACATGGAACCTATAGCTCTCTGTCAATATTAAAAACCTTGGTTTGTACTTAACTTTGGATTGTCGTCCGCTGAATGTGATTAATATTCCATATGGCTTTAATATTACGTAATCTATAATTTGTCACTGATAATATAATGTAATATATATAAACTTAACAAGTTGTATCATAACATAACTGCAGTCTAACAGATGCATAACTGCAGTCTAACAGATACATAACTGCAGTCTAACAGATACATAACTGCAGTCTAACAGATACATAACTGCAGTCTAACAGATACATAACTGCAGTCTAACAGATACATAACTGCAGTCTAACAGATACATAACTGCAGTCTAACAGATACATAACTGCAGTCTAACAGATACATAACTGCAGTCTAACAGATGCATAACTGCAGTCTAACAGATACATAACTGCAGTCTAACAGATACATAACTGCAGTCTAACAGATACATAACTGCAGTCTAACAGATACATAACTGCAGTCTAACAGATACATAACTGCAGTCTAACAGATACATAACTGCAGTCTAACAGATGCATAACTGCAGTCTAACAGATACATAACTGCAGTCTAACAGATGCATAACTGCAGTCTAACAGATACATAACTGCAGTCTAACAGATGCATAACTGCAGTCTAACAGATACATAACTGCAGTCTAACAGATGCATAACTGCAGTCTAACAGATACATAACTGCAGTCTAACAGATGCATAACTGCAGTCTAACAGATGCATAACTGCAGTCTAACAGATACATAACTGCAGTCTAACAGATGCATAACTGCAGTCTAACAGATACATAACTGCAGTCTAACAGATACATAACTGCAGTCTATCAGATACATAACTGCAGTCTAACAGATACATAACTGCAGTCTAACAGATACATAACTGCAGTCTATCAGATACATAACTGCAGTCTAACAGATACATAACTGCAGTCTAACAGATACATAACTGCAGTCTAACAGATACATAACTGCAGTCTAACAGATACATAATGCAGTCTAACAGATACATAACTGCAGTCTAACAGATACATAACTGCAGTCTATCAGATACATAACTGCAGTCTAACAGATACATAACTGCAGTCATACAGATGCATAACTGCAGTCTAACAGATACATATTGTTGCAGTTAGTTATTAAGGTAAAGTCTTGTGACGGAGCTAGGCAATCTGTTTTAATTTTCGGAAGACTTGTCTCAATTTCACGGTTCAGTGCCACTATAACTGCTAGTGACACTGTAACCGATGGATTTACTATTGAGTAGAGCGTTAAGATCTATTCTTTAGCAGATAATGTGATATTTGTGAGAGTGGAATGGCATTTAATTATTACTAGGTTTAACTGAAATGAAATTATTGTTAATTTAATCTGAAAATGAAATTAATGCTCATTAAATCTCGAAATTATTTAATGATCTGGTGAGGGTTTGGGGGCGGTATGCCCCTTGATATACATGCGAAAGAATAAAGTATCCGTAATGATTCTTTCACATTCTACTAATTTCAGATTTCTTAAAAGAAAATTTACTAATTGAATTGCTCCTAGATATTTTAAAATTGATCTGTGTACGACGATAAATTTGTAAGATTTGGATGTAATACAAATTATAAAATTGTGATTTGGAAAATTAACATCATGTGGAGACTCTTTTATTTGATGTACATGTGACACACGATCGGGTGTCACATGT
The DNA here is from genome assembly GCA_947561585.1 of Caprella mutica. NCBI lineage: Eukaryota > Metazoa > Arthropoda > Malacostraca > Amphipoda > Caprellidae > Caprella > Caprella mutica. Next base: position 158,194 of record CANNZV010001353.1, read on the forward strand.
ACATCATTTAGATACGTTTTTATTTTGCTTATTACTAATTCGATTTCCTATTAATTGAGACTATTATAGCTGTGTTTTATCGGAATTGGTATATATAGTTCTAATGAAATGTTCTTAGAATGTGATTATAACCATACTGTTTCGAAAAGTAACCGGTAATTTTCAGGCTGGTAGTTTTCCGTGTACCATCATAATATACAATAATAAATTAACACATTCATTATTATTAAGTACATTAACTTTCCTCCTCTAAATCTAAATATCTTTAGAATAATTAGAAGCAGGTGAATTCACTTCTAAATCAAAATATCTTTAGAATAATTAGAAGCAGGTGAATTCACTTCTAAATCTAAATATCTTTAGAATAATTAGAAGCAGGTGAATTCACTTCTAAATCTAAATATCTTTAGAATAATTAGAAGCAGGTGAATTCACTTCTAAATCTAAATATCTTTAGAATAATTAGAAGCAGGTGAATTCACTTCTAAATCTAAATATCTTTAGAATAATTAGAAGCAGGTGAATTCACTTCTAAATCTAAATATCTTTAGAATAATTAGAAGCAGGTGAATTCACTTCTAAATCTAAATATCTTTAGAATAATTAGAAGCAGGTGAATTCACTTCTAAATCTAAATATCTTTAGAATAATTAGAAGCAGGTGAATTCACTTCTAAATCTAAATATCTTTAGAATAATTAGAAGCAGGTGAATTCACTTCTAAATCTAAATATCTTTAGAATAATTAGAAGCAGGTGAATTCACTTCTAAATCTAAATATCTTTAGAATAATTAGAAGCAGGTGAATTCACTTCTAAATCTAAATATCTTTAGAATAATTAGAAGCAGGTGAATTCACATCTAAATCTAATAACCATTTAGAATAATTAGAAGCAGGTGAATTCACTTCTAAATCTAAATATCTTTAGAATAATTAGAAGCAGGTGAATTCACTTCTAAATCTAAATATCTTTAGAATAATTAGAAGCAGGTGAATTCACATCTAAATCTAATAACCATTTAGAATAATTAGAAGCAGGTGAATTCACATCTAAATCTAATAACCATTTAGAATAATTAGAAGCAGGTGAATTCTCTAATCTAAATTGAGTCAATAACTCCTAACGAGTTGATGGGTTGGAAGGCAACTCATTGGGGCTTTGCATCAACTCGACATTCAAATGACAAGTCGAGAGGATAATTGATATTGAGAATCTAAATTTAGAAGTAAAGGATCAATTGACATATGAGAATTAAATACCCTGTGATAATATCAATAAGGCATTATCTAAAAACTTCTCAAAACATCAAATATTTTCATTGAACAATAAAAAATGAATGATGTAATTAGTACATAAATTGGTATTAATGATACCAATTTAACTAATTGAAATACTTTTTTTTTCAAAATATTTATAAAGAAAATTTGCTATTAATTTTAAGGGAATTTTTATAATTATTATAAAGAAAATTAATAATTTGAAGGCTACAAATTGATGCACATTTCCCCGTGAGAAAGTGTGGGAATTAGTAGCCTCTGGAATGGGATTTCCGAGGGATTTAATGGCGAATCGGTGGGATTTAATTGCAATGTTGTGGGATTAGAATGGACACATAAGAATTGAGTTAATGGAGAGTGGATGATAGGTATAGTTAATAGTTAATAACTAGTTAACTTAGTTAATAGTTAATAACTAACTATAGTTAATAGTTAATAACTAACTATAGTTAATAGTTAATAACTAACTATAGTTAATAGTTAATAACTAACTATAGTTAATAGTTAATAACTAACTATAGTTAATAGTTAATAACTAACTATAGTTAATAGTTAATAACTAACTATAGTTAATAGTTAATAACTAACTATAATTATTAGTTAATAACTAACTATAGTTAATAGTTAATAACTAACTATAGTTAATAGTTAATAACTAACTATAGTTAATAGTTAATAACTAACTATAATTAATAGTTAATAACTAACTATAATTATAGTTAATAACTAAATATAGTTAATAGTTAATAACTAACTATAATTATTAGTTAATAACTAACTATAGTTAATAGTTAATAACTAACTATAGTTAATAGTTAATAACTAACTATAGTTAATAGTTAATAACTAACTATAGTTAAGTTAATAACTAACTAGTTAAGTAACTAACTATAGTTAATAGTTAATAACTAACTATAGTTAATAGTTAATAACTAACTATAATTATTAGTTAATAACTAACTATAGTTAATAGTTAATAACTAACTATAGTTAATAGTTAATAACTAACTATAGTTAATAGTTAATAACTAACTATAGTTAATAGTTAATAACTAACTATAGTCTATAGTTAATAACTAACTATAGTTAATAGTTAATAACTAACTATAGTTAATAGTTAATAACTAACTATAGTTAATAGTTAATAACTAACTATAGTTAATAGTTAATAACTAACTATAGTTAATAGTTAATAACTAACTATAGTTAATAGTTAATAACTAACTATAGTTAATAGTGAATAACTAACTATAGTTAATAGTTAATAACTGAACTATAGTTAATAGTTAATAACTAACTATAGTTAATAGTTAATAACTAACTATAGTTAATAGTTAATAACTGACTATAGTTAATAGTTAATAACTAACTATAGTTAATAGTTAATAACTAACTATAGTTAATAGTTAATAACTAACTATAGTTAATAGTTAATAACTAACTATAGTTAATAGTTAATAACTAACTATAGTTAATAGTTAATAACTGACTATAGTTAATAGTTAATAACTAACTATAGTTAATAGTTAATAACTGACTATAGTTATTAGTTAATAACTAACTATAGTTAATAGTTAATAACTAACTATAGTTAATAGTTAATAACTAACTATAGTTAATAGTTAATAACTAACTATAGTTAATAGTTAATAACTAACTATAGTTAATAGTTAATAACTAACTATAGTTAATAGTTAATAACTAACTATAGTTAATAGTTAATAACTACTATAGTTAATAGTTAATAACTAACTATAGTTAATAGTTAATAACTAACTATAGTTATTAGTTAATAACTAACTAGTATAGTTAATAACTACTAGTTAATAGTTATAACTAACTATAGTTAATAGTTAATAACTAACTATAGTTAATAGTTAATAACTAACTATAGTTAATAGTTAATAACTAACTATAGTTATTAGTTAATAACTAACTATAGTTAATAGTTAATAACTAACTATAATTATTAGTTAATAACTAACTATAGTTAATAGTTAATAACTAACTATAATTAATAGTTAATAACTAACTATAATTATTAGTTAATAACTAACTATAGTTAATAGTTAATAACTAACTATAATTATTAGTTAAT
>CANNZV010001353.1:162707-193947 GCA_947561585.1 Caprella mutica
CCTCATCATATACAGTGTCTACAGGCCTCATCATCTACAGTGTCTACAGGCCTCATCATCTACAGTGTCTACAGGCCTCATCATATACAGTGTCTACAGGCCTCATCATATACAGTATCTACAGGTCTCATCATATACAGTATCTACAGGCCTCATCATATACAGTGTCTACAGGCCTCATCATATACAGTGTCTACAGGCCTCATCATCTACAGTGTCTACAGGCCTCATCATATACAGTATCTACAGGCCTCATCATCTACAGTGTTTACAGGCCTCATCATCTACAGTATCTACAGGCCTCATCATCTACAGTGTCTACAGGCCTCATCATCTACAGTGTCTACAGGCCTCATCATCTACTGTGTCTACAGGCCTCATCATATACAGTGTCTACAGGCCTCATCATCTACAGTGTCTACAGGCCTCATCATCTACAGTGTCTACAGGCCTCATCATATACAGTGTCTACAGGTCTCATCATATACAGTATCTACAGGCCTCATCATATACAGTGTCTACAGGCCTCATCATCTACAGTGTCTACAGGCCTCATCATCTACAGTGTCTACAGGCCTCATCATATACAGTATCTACAGGCCTCATCATATACAGTGTCTACAGGTCATCATCTACAGTGTCTACAGGCCTCATCATCTACAGTGTCTACAGGCCTCATCATCTACAGTATCTACAGGCCTCATCATCTACAGTGTCTACAGGCCTCATCATCTACAGTGTCTACAGGCCTCATCATCTACAGTGTCTACAGGCCTCATCATATACAGTGTCTACAGGCCTCATCATCTACAGTGTCTACAGGCCTCATCATCTACAGTGTCTACAGGCCTCATCATATACAGTGTCTACAGGCCTCATCATCTACAGTGTCTACAGGCCTCATCATCTACAGTGTCTACAGGCCTCATCATATACAGTGTCTACAGGTCTCATCATCTACAGTGTCTACAGGCCTCATCATCTACAGTGTCTACAGGCCTCATCATCTACAGTGTCTACAGGCCTCATCATATACAGTATCTACAGGCCTCATCATATACAGTTTCTACAGGCCTCATCATCTACAGTGTCTACAGGCCTCATCATTTACAGTGTCTACAGGCCTCATCATCTACAGTGTCTACAGGCCTCATCATCTACAGTGTTTACAGGCCTCATCATCTACAATGTTTACAGGCCTCATCATCTACAGTGTCTACAGGCCTCATCATCTACAGTGTTTACAGGCCTCATCATCTACAATGTTTACAGACCTCATCATCTACAGTGTCTACAGGCCTCATCATCTACAGTGTCTACAGGCCTCATCATCTACAGTGTCTACAGGCCTCATCATCTACAGTGTCTACAGGCCTCATCATCTACAGTGTCTACAGGCCTCATCATCTACAGTGTCTACAGGTCTCATCATATACAGTATCTACAGGCCTCATCATATACAGTGTCTACAGGCCTCATCATATACAGTGTCTACAGGCCTCATCATCTACAGTGTCTACAGGCCTCATCATATACAGTATCTACAGGCCTCATCATCTACAGTGTTTACAGGCCTCATCATCTACAGTATCTACAGGCCTCATCATCTACAGTGTCTACAGGCCTCATCATCTACAGTGTCTTCAGGCCTCATCATCTACAGTGTCTACAGGCCTCATCATATACAGTGTCTACAGGCCTCATCATCTACAGTGTCTACAGGCCTCATCATCTACAGTGTCTACAGGCCTCATCATATACAGTGTCTACAGGCCTCATCATATACAGTATCTACAGGTCTCATCATATACAGTATCTACAGGCCTCATCATATACAGTGTCTACAGGCCTCATCATATACAGTGTCTACAGGCCTCATCATCTACAGTGTCTACAGGCCTCATCATATACAGTATCTACAGGCCTCATCATCTACAGTGTTTACAGGCCTCATCATCTACAGTATCTACAGGCCTCATCATCTACAGTGTCTACAGGCCTCATCATCTACAGTGTCTACAGGCCTCATCATCTACTGTGTCTACAGGCCTCATCATATACAGTGTCTACAGGCCTCATCATCTACAGTGTCTACAGGCCTCATCATCTACAGTGTCTACAGGCCTCATCATATACAGTGTCTACAGGTCTCATCATATACAGTATCTACAGGCCTCATCATATACAGTGTCTACAGGCCTCATCATCTACAGTGTCTACAGGCCTCATCATCTACAGTGTCTACAGGCCTCATCATATACAGTATCTACAGGCCTCATCATATACAGTGTCTACAGGTCTCATCATCTACAGTGTCTACAGGCCTCATCATCTACAGTGTCTACAGGCCTCATCATCTACAGTATCTACAGGCCTCATCATCTACAGTGTCTACAGGCCTCATCATCTACAGTGTCTACAGGCCTCATCATCTACAGTGTCTACAGGCCTCATCATATACAGTGTCTACAGGCCTCATCATCTACAGTGTCTACAGGCCTCATCATCTACAGTGTCTACAGGCCTCATCATATACAGTGTCTACAGGCCTCATCATCTACAGTGTCTACAGGCCTCATCATCTACAGTGTCTACAGGCCTCATCATATACAGTGTCTACAGGTCTCATCATCTACAGTGTCTACAGGCCTCATCATCTACAGTGTCTACAGGCCTCATCATCTACAGTGTCTACAGGCCTCATCATATACAGTATCTACAGGCCTCATCATATACAGTTTCTACAGGCCTCATCATCTACAGTGTCTACAGGCCTCATCATCTACAGTGTCTACAGGCCTCATCATCTACAGTGTCTACAGGCCTCATCATCTACAGTGTTTACAGGCCTCATCATTTACAGTGTCTACAGGCCTCATCATCTACAGTATCAATTAAGTTTTAAGGTTTCATCTTTCTTGAGAATAAAAAATAATTCTGTACTTGACTCCATTTTAATTATCATTTCAGTGTCTAAATAATAACTAATAATCAATTCCCTGCGCCTTTATTCATTGATAATCAATGGTAAGTCACCTGCCAATGCTGATTAACAGCAAATGAGTTCATCAAAGGAGAGAAAGAAATGTACTGACGCATCTGCTTGTGATCACCTCATCTATATTCTTTCTCATCCCTCAGTGTGTTCAAAGCTGGAGAGAGCGCAACACCAACTGAAAGCTTACTAGGCCTCATCATCACAAGAGTAATGGCATCACCAACTGAAAGCTTTTTAGGCCTCATCATCACCATAGTGATGACATCACCAGCTGAAAGCTTACTAGGCCTCATCATCACAAGAGTAATGGCATCACCAACTGAAAGCTTATTAGGCCTCATCATCACCATAGTGATGACATCACCAGCTGAAAGCTTACTAGGCCTCATCATCACAAGAGTAATGGCATCACCAACTGAAAGCTTATTAGGCCTCATCATCACCATAGTGATGACATCACCAGCTGAAAGCTTACTAGGCCTCATCATCACAAGAGTAATGGCATCACCAACTGAAAGCTTGTTAGGCCTCATCATCACCATAGTGATGGCATCACCAACTGAAAGCTTGTTAGGCCTCATCATCACCATAGTGATGGCATCACCAACTGAAGACTTACTAGGCCTCATCATCACCATAGTGATGGCATCAACAACTGAGTACTAACAAGGCTTCATCATCACAGAAGTAATGTCATCACCAGGCCTCATCATCACAGATATTAATAGTGAACGGATCTAATGATTGAAAAACACTGTTTGAAATAGGCATACTATAAGGTATAAATTATCGGTCAGTTCTAGGACTTCGGTTATAAAAACGATGTAATAATTATTATTATATCGTTTTTGCTGCACTAATTCTAACTGGTAAGGACAATGCCTTTAGGTGGTTTGAAAACAACCAAATCTCCCAATTTCTTCAGTAAATTGATATAAGGCACACATATCAATGGGATACATGCAGAATAGAGGAACAGAATAACTTTAAATGTGTTATTGCAGTTAATTAAATATTTTTAATGTTTATGAGGTAATTGTTTATCATTGAAAGTTAATTTAAAGTTTAGGAATAGAATTGCTAATTCTATTAATTGCACTGAGTTTGGAAATTTAGAATAGTAAGATGATCTTAAACAGGGTAAGTTTTGAATTATGGGACAGTTCCACATTTTCGAGCATATAGGATAAAAATTTATTATTCGACAAAATTATAAATATTCGTTTTAATTTTATTACATTATATAATTTTCTCAATTATATGATCGGAAATGTGTTATCATCCGATAACTCACAACTTACCCCAGTCACTTAAGATATATATGATGCATATCTTATCTAATATCTAAGATAGTTTGCCCCATTAGGCTATGCACTCTCGAGTTCAATATGCAGGTAACTTCACCTGCAGTATAACTTTCGAACAATTAGTTAATTGCTGTTTGTTCGTCTGTTTCTGCTTCGCAAAGAGAAATAAACTTTCTATTTATCATCCATTTAATTAATCATTTAATGTAGAAGACTCGGAACTTATATAAAAGATATTCTTTTAATTTTGTTAAGTTAAAATATAAAAAAAACATTTATAATGTGATATGATTTATAGTTATATGAATAATAGTTACCAAATTCTTAATTCTTTATTTTCTCATCAGTTCACTGTAGCTCCTCCCAATTCCAATTTATTTATCAATCAAATTAAGTTTTTTTAATCAGACGAAATGAAATCATTCAAATTTTTTGTGATGCCAAATTTTAATTCTATTTTAAATGTTAATGTAATATGAAACTGAGAATGCAGTGTATTCTGATTCTATTTTTGAATTATTCATACAAATCCAATTACTACAATAATATACTGAATCTATGCGATCCATAATAACAATGAAACAATAACTTTACAATAAACTACCGCCAGTTTAATATCTTGTGCGGAGTTAAATTGATTACATTGAAATTACCTTCGTATGCTACACCTGAAATAGAATTGCCAGCCGTGAACCTTAAATTGAGTCTTCGAAAGGGACTCTACCCTTTAAATTGAACCGTAGAAAGGGACTTACACTCTAAATTGAACCATAGAAATGGACTTGCACTCTAAATTGAACCATAGAAAGGGACTTGCACTCTAAATTGAACCGTAGAAAGGGACTTGCACTCTAAATTGAACCATAGAAATGGACTTGCACTCTAAATTGAACCATAGAAAGGGACTTGCACTCTAAATTGAACCGTAGAAAGGGACTTGCACTCTAAATTGAACCATAGAAAGGGACTTGCACTCTAAATTGAACCGTAGAAAGGGACTTACACTTTAAATTGAACCGTAGAAAGGGACTTGCACTTTAAATTGAACCGTAGAAAGGGACTCACACTTTAAATTGAACCGTAGAAAGGGACTTACACTCTAAATTGAACCATAGAAATGGACTTGCACTCTAAATTGAACCATAGAAAGGGACTTGCACTCTATATTGAACCGTAGAAAGGGACTTGCACTCTAAATTGAACCATAGAAATGGACTTGCACTCTAAATTGAACCATAGAAAGGGACTTGCACTCTAAATTGAACCGTAGAAAGGGACTTGCACTCTAAATTGAACCATAGAAAGGGACTTGCACTCTAAATTGAACCGTAGAAAGGGACTTACACTTTAAATTGAACCGTAGAAAGGGAATTGCACTTTAAATTGAACCGTAGAAAGGGACTCACACTTTAAATTGAACCGTAGAAAGGGACTTACACTCTAAATTGAACCATAGAAAGGGACTTGCACTCTAAATTGAACCATAGAAAGGGACTTGCACTCTAAATTGAACCGTAGAAAGGGACTTGCACTCTAAATTGAACCATAGAAAGGGACTTGCACTCTAAATTGAACCGTAGAAAGGGACTTGCACTCTAAATTGAACCATAGAAAGGGACTTGCACTCTAAATTGAACCGTAGAAAGGGACTTGCACTCTAAATTGAACCATAGAAAGGGACTTGCACTCTAAATTGAACCGTAGAAAGGGACTTACACTTTAAATTGAACCGTAGAAAGGGACTTACACTTTAAATTGAACCGTAGAAATGGACTTGCACTCTAAATTGAACCATAGAAAGGGACTTGCACTCTAAATTGAACCGTAGAAAGGGACTTGCACTCTAAATTGAACCATAGAAAGGGACTTGCACTCTAAATTGAACCGTAGAAAGGGACTTACACTTTAAATTGAACCGTAGAAAGGGACTTACACTTTAAATTGAACCGTAGAAAGGGACTTGCACTTTAAATTGAACCGTAGAAAGGGACTTACTCTTTAAATCGAACCGTAGAAAGGGACTCACACTTTAAAGTGAATAGGAGAAACGAGCATACACATAAAACATACTCTTTTCACAAATACTGTATTTTAGTTATTTTCCAAACATTGAAATATTTTCCTTAAATTTTCCACATCTAGAAATTCGTCCATAAGTGTTTTCTTTCCAAAATATTCCCCATAATTCAAAATGCATCTCCATATATTACCCCTCGTCTACAATTTCTCCTCTATTTTTTTTGCATATGTGGACAGAGATATTCCATATAAAGTATTTACTTGCAAAGGTACATGGAAAGGTACATGGTATCCCTATTCCTTCTGTTAAGGTACATGGTATCCCTATTCCTTCTGTTAAGGTACATGGTATCCCAATTCCTTTTGTTAAGGTACATGGTATCCAAATTCCTTCTGTTAAGGTACATGGTATCCTTATTCCTTTTGTTAAGGTACATGGTATCCCTATTCCTTCTGTTAAGGTACATGGTATCCCTATTCCTTCTGTTAAGGTACATGGTATCCTTATTCCTTTTGTTAAGGTACATGGTATCCCAATTCCCTTACAAGGCTACATGGTATCTCAATTCACTTGTAAAGGTACATGGTATGATGAGTATCCCATTTCCCAATGTTAAGGTACATTTCCCTTAGGTACATGGTATCCTATTCCCATTAGGTACATGGTATCCCTTTTCCCTTAGGTACATGGTATCCCATTCCCATTAGGTACATGGTATACCTTTTCTCTTAGGCACATGGTATCCCATTCCCATTAGGTACATGGTATCCCATTCCCATTAGGTACATGGTATACCTTTTCTCTTAGGCACATGGTATCCCATTCCCATTAGGTACATGGTATTCCATTTCTTTTAGGTACATGGTATCCCATTTCTTTTAGGTACATGGTATCCCATATCCTTTTAGGTACATGGTATCCCATATCCATTTGGTACATGGTATCCCATATCCATTTGGTACATGGTAATCTCATATCCATTTGGTACATGGTAATCCCATATCCATTAGGTACAGGGTATCCCATATCCATTTGGTACATGGTAATCCCATATCCATTTGGTACATGGTATCCCATATCCATTAGGTACATGGTATCCCATATCCTTTTAGGTACATGGTATCCCATATCCATTTGGTACATGGTATCCCATATCCATTTGGTACATGGTAATCTCATATCCATTTGGTACATGGTATCCCATTCCCATTAGGTACATGGTATCCCATATCCATTTGGTACATGGTATCCCATTCCCATTAGGTACATGGTATCCCATATCCTTTTAGGTACATGGTATCCCATATCCATTTGGTACATGGTATCCCATATCCATTTGGTACATGGTAATCTCATATCCATTTGGTACATGGTATCCCATTCCCATTAGGTACATGGTATCCCATATCCATTTGGTACATGGTATCCCATTCCCATTAGGTACATGGTATCCCATTCCCATTAGGTACATGGTATCCCATTCCCATTTGGTACATGGTATCCACCTCTCAATTCCCCCCAGGGACTACTCTGGAAGTATGCAGATGCTGTTGGTGTGAATGTTCTCTGAGTTTAACTCATACAGACTTCCCCCGAAAGAACCACTGAATATTTTTCCTCACAACTCCTATTGAAATGTTGGTAGAGTTGCCTTAATGCTTAGTGTGTGCTGTGGAAATTTACTGAAATCATAGTGTGTTTTTGTGGTAGAACTAGGTTGAAATTTTACTTAGATATGTTTTAATTCATAAATTTTGTATATGCATTTTCTTCAATGATGATCGCTTAATTTTCTTATTCTATAATTTGACTCTATACCGTAATTGGGTATAAACCCTAATACAGTGTGTCCCAAAAAAAAAACGATACCCAAATTTCAAGGGCTATAATTCAAAAACTATAAAACTTACAAAAACCAAAAATCATTTTGCGCAATTTTGTTTAACTTCGAATTTTAGGATATTAAAACCATGTTGTCAATAACTGTCAACAGTTTAGTAACATTGTTTAGTTAAAAAAAACGTTATTATAACAATAAAAAGAGTTTATTAAAATATCACTGAAAAAATAGCAAACTATTCCTCCTATTATTAGTTTCAAACGATCGGGTGAATCGTTGCGATGATTCTAGGCAATAATATCTATTGCCGAATAGTTCAATAGTTTTCCCTTACAGCAATATTTCTTTGCTCATGAGCACCGTCCTGAACCCAACAGGTTCGATTAACTCTGTTTCTATGTGTTTCTCGAAGTCTTTGAACGATCCTGTAATATAATGGATCAAGGTATTCAACTCCATTTAAGTTTTTTTTAAATAAGGACCGACTACCTGGCCATTGACACTAAGTCACATCCGCACAGATAATTTCTCTAGTGAAATTCCTTCGTCAAAGTTGAAAGTAGGATGTTGGCTCTTCAGTGCATATGTACGAACGTTATGATTAATTATTTTGCCATCCAAATGAAAAGCGGTCTCATCGCCAATCGCAATATCTTCCACAAACCGAACATTTTTTGCGAGTAACATTGAGCAAAATTCAGCAGCAAAGAAAGATCGGTCTCGAGGTGTTACTTTCGCTCGTGCATCTTGTAAGGATGTCACTTAAACTCCCAAGTTACAATTTTGTTGAATGTAAATTTAGTAACATCTAACCACTTTTTACAGCAGTGATTTGCAAATTTTCTGTAAGTGCTACTTGAACAATTCGAACAATGAAATAAGTATTTTACTGAAAGTGCACAAACAGGTTTTTTTATCGGTCACTAAAAATACTGCTCGAAGTAAATGGTTGATTTGATTCATCTGAAATTTTCTACAGAGATAGAAAAAATGTTGAGGAAAAAAAAGTGATTTACCAAATTTTTATAAGTTTATTATTTTTTTATTTTTTGAATTAAGTCCATCGAGATCTGGGTATCGTTTTTTTTGGGACACCCTGTATATAAAATAATGACTAGGGTAAGTTCCGAGTAATTGGACGGTTTCACCTTTTCGGGCATGTAAGTAAAAAATATATAATTATAATTTAACTTTTTATAAGTTGAATAACAAATAGTATTAATTTATTTCCCATATGATCGAAAATGTGGAACCGTCCGATAACTTGGAACTTAATCAATATTATCCATATAAAGATTGCCTTCAGCTAATCAAAGTTGTTTTATAATCATCAATACTCATTCAATTGTAATAGCCTCTGTATATATACAATAAATAAAACAATAAACGACTGCATTGTTATACAATTCTACACTTTTAGAATTATCATTTCATTCATCTATTGAATTAAATATAACAATACATTAATATAAAATACTTATTAATAGTATTTAATTTTGCTTACCGAATAGCATATAGTATTATAGATAAAAATAATTATTAAAGTTGAAACAAATGGCCTCGTATTTCATCATCGTTTTAACATTTATATATTTTATCACATACTAATCTTAAGACTAGCTTCTCCTAAACAAAAAAAAAATTTATTATGATAATCAAATAATTCATATTAAATAAGATCATTATTTTTGGAATACATTTGATTAATGATAATAATTTCATTAGAATAATTTGTTAGTTTATTTTTGCGAATAAAATCTTAAAACTCTCCGGAGATTGAGAACATTATTTCAGTAACTCGATTATAATTTCTAGAAAAAACATTTTATCATTTCATTAATTTATTTCTTTTGCTAAAGATTTTGTGAAGCATTGTTAAATGTGTGCATGGAATAAAAAGAACAATAACAAGCATAACAACAATGTTAATATCAAAAGAAATAGAAGTGATAACCTTTAAGCTGTGTTAAATACTTTCTAGTAATATTTTAAAACAAAAACGATATGAAATTGTGTTGGTATATGAATAAGAGTAGTTTTAAATTATTCAGATGTTTTACTATTTTATTATTAAAAACTATTAGAGATATTTTTTATATACTTTTCTATGTAGTATTAAAAAGCGTTAACTTTGTTTCTAGAAATATTTGGTGAAAGTTTATTGAGTTTCTAAATTTTATCAAAGTAAGTTTATCGAGTTTATAAAGTTTATCAAAGTAAGTTTATCGAGTTTATAAAGTTTAAAAATAAATTTATTGAGTTTGTTAATTATTATCAAAGTAAGTTTATTGAGTCACTTAGAGGATATACATAGAAACATGAAAACACTTGAGAACAATGAATCACATTAGATTTTGTTACAGATATATGGAAAGTTGAATAATTATCGTAATAATTATTCTAGAGAATTAATGTAGTCAGAAATAGCTATATAGGTAGTAACAAAGAATCTCTCTAATTTTCGTCTCATATTTTAATATTTAATAGATTAATTAATACTAATAAAATATAGGTTAGATAGCTGAAATAGAAAGATGGTATCCAACATACAACCATTGGTCATAAAATTCATTGTCAGGTCCAGATTTTCCACCCTCCTCCTGATGATGAATAGAAATCTTTCTATTCGAAAGCTTGATATCTGAAAAAACCTTCAAAGCAGAGTTTAAATAACCTCTGATATTATGAGTCACTAATGTTTATCAAAGTGAGTTTATTGAGTTTCTAAAGTATTATCAGAGTAAGTTTATTTACAAGTAATAATGACGATAGACAATGGAATATGTGTTTGGAGAGCTAAATAATATAATAGAGCAGACCCTTTGAGATAATTTAATAATGTTACTTAAGTTATTATAAGAAGAATGAGGACTTCTAGTTTCGATTCACGAGAGGAATTATTATAATAATTTATTATCTCATTATAATGATTTATTTTTATTATAATGAAATAGAGTAGAGGCCAATTAATTAATCGAAATTACAATGAGTCAGTATTAAATGTACAACATTGGTATATTTTCATTGTGGAAACAATATTAAAAAGACATAATAATAATTTAACTTCCTATCTAATTGGTATCCATGATACCTGCAGTTATCTTGGAATAACGATTTAGAAAATATTTATGATACATTTTTATGTTGTCTTTTGAACAATGAATATTTTTTAATGCTCATAATTTGATGCATTTACTTTTCATTCGGTATTTATTTCGCATTTGGTTATTTGGACTTTACCTTGTAATATATTTCTAAAATAACTTACAATAGGTTTTGCTAAAAAAATTCACCTTCGCCGCCGCTTATAAATGACATTATCTATCCAATAATCTATGAGTTATAAATGACCTGGACCTTGACCTTTGACTTGTTCTCTCCCAAAAATCTAATTAAATAGTTTCTTGATAATGACCAATCGTCCCATCAAATTTCAGGCAATTTTGTTTTGAATACTTTTTGAGTTATGCAAATAACAAGATGATAAATAAATAAATGCCGTGTAAAACATCATTTTCCACAATTTTCAAAAGTAATTATACCTTGTAAAGAATACCAAATATTAAATATATACCGACAAAAAGCTTTCAAAATACATTCTTACGGAAGAAAAATAACAAGTGTACGAAAAAGGGATAGAAAGTTTCGGTTTGTTTCTAGGGCTCGATTCCCGGACCGGAAATTAAATTCGTCGTATCTTTGATGTATTATATTCATTGAAACCTTTTTTCTTATATATTTTTATTGTTTGAATGAGATTTATTTGTTATATATGATCATGATTATTCGGCTAATTGATATTACTATTCTCAAAATTGTACTTAAAAAATAACTATATAAATGTTACTAGTTATTTGATGTTAAACTAAACAAAACTATAACTATGAAAATTTTATTATTGTGAAAGAAATGGAAATATTTGAGATTGGGATAAAATTAGAAATTCCAACATGTCGCCACTCAGTGTACCTTGTCACTACACTGACACTACTCAGTGTACCTTGTCACTACACTGACACTACTCAGTGTACCTTGTCACTACACTGACACTACTCAGTGTACTTTGTTTCAGTGTGCCTTGTTTCAGTGTACCTTGTTTCAGTGTACCTTGTTTCAGTGTACCTTGTTTCAGTGTACCTTGTTTCAGTGTACCTTGTTTCAGTGTACTTTGTTTCAGTGTACCTTGTTTCAGTGTACTTTGTTTCAGTGTACTTTGTTTCAGTGTACCTTGTTTCAGTGTACCTTGTTTCAGTGTACCTTGTTTCAGTGTACTTTGTTTCAGTGTACCTTGTTTCAGTGTACCTTGTTTCAGTGTACCTTGTTTCAGTGTAAATTCTCCTCTAATCAATTTGCCTAATTTTCTTTTAGGAGTCTTTCTTTTCCTACTTCGTCAATTAGGTGTTAGAGGATGAGAGAGAAGTGAATTAACGTGGGGACTGAAGTGAAAGCAATGAAGGCCTGAAGTGAAGGCAATGAAGGCCTGAAGTGAAGGCAATGAAGGCCTGAAGTGAAGGCAATGAAGGACTGAAGTGAAGGCAATGAAGGCCTGAAGTGAAGGCAATAAAGGACTGAATTGAAGGCAATGAAGGACTGAAGTGAAGGCTATGAAGGGCTGAAGTGAAGGCAATGAAGGCCTGAAGTGAAGGCTATGAAGGCCTGAAGTGAAGGCTATGAAGGCCTGATGTGAAAGCTATGAAGGCCTGATGTGAAGGCTATGAAGGCCTGAAGTGAAGGCAATGAAGAACTGAAGTGAAGGCAATGAAGGCCTGACTCATAACAGTTACTCTCTTTTTTTTCATTTTCTCATAATAGTTACTCTCTTTTTTTTCATTTTCTCATAATAGTTACTCTCTTTTTTTCATTTTCTCATAATAGTTACTCTCTTTTTTTTCATTTTCTCATAATAGTTACTCTCTTTCTTTAAATTGCTTTCTCGTCTTAAGGTTTACTCCAACATATTAACACTAAGTAGATACTATAAAAATACATTGCCCTCTACTAGGGTTATTTGTAACCTGAGGCTCGCCTTATGTGTTATAAACTATAATATCTATTTATTTATTCACGAACGTAATTAACATTTGTTTCTAAAGGTTGTTGAATGTCGATAATTGTTTGTTCCTTTTACCCCAAATATCAAACTCTTAAAGATCGTTTAATGCCATCTAAGGAAATGTATATTTCTATATATATTCTACATATATCAAACCAATAAAAATAAGGTAACAGTTATATTCTTAATGTATTACTAAACTGAAAAGATTAGAATATTTTTTTTTAAAGTAAAGTAAGATTAAAATTTATACTAAATTTTTCTAATGCAAGTTACAGGTTTTACCCAAAATATTTGTAATTTACCCCAAATATATGTAATTTACCCCAAATATATGTAATTTACCCCAAATATATGTAACTTACCCCAAATATTTATAATTTACCCCAAATATTTCTAATGCAAGCCTCAAATTTACCCCAAATATTTTAAATTCCCCGAACTCAGGCTATTGATTTATGTGATAAATTGCAGCAACCTGGTCTGTACTTTGGTGCTTAGTGACTTCATTATGGCCTTCTTTGAAGGTAATAACTTGATATTTCATCTAATCACTGCCTTCGTGAAAGAAGGTGACCTTCATAGTTAGCAAGAAGGTTACCTTTAAATTAGTTAGTAAGAAGGTTACCTTCAAATTAGTTAGCAAGAAGGTTACCTTCAAATTAGTTAGCAAGAAGGTTACCTTCAATTTACTTAGCAAGAAGGTTACCTCCAAATTAGTTTGCAAGAAGGTTACCTCCAAATTAGTTTGCAAGAAGGTTACCTCCAAATTAGTTAGCAAGAAGGTTACCTTCAAAGAAGGCACTAATAGATATTTATGACGTACCTTCACTGCAGAATTTCTAATTCATTTTCTCAATCTTATTTACCCTCTGCATCAAAACTTCTCAAGAAACTAACTCTCCATTTCGCTCTAAAACTTTATAAAGAATTACTAGAGAAAAAAATACGATTTTGTTTATTAATCAATTTTCTCAATTTATAATTATATTGAAGAACTATTATTTAAACTCATCAGTTTTAGATGTATATTTAATATATGAAATAATTTTGTATTGATTATATTCATTTGTAAATATATAATTAGTGTATTTATAGTTGGGCGGAAGGCCTATTTTTATTTGCTAATATACTGCCCTGATCTTAAAATGGACAGTACAATCAAAATTAAACTTTCGTCTATTTGGTTCTAAATAGATTCAGAACATTTAATTATGTAATATAAGAATATTAGTTCCTCTTTTAAATGCTATTTGAATAATAAAATGAAAAAAAGTGGCACCCTCTGGTGGTGGTATTTGGAGTTAGCGGCCATCTTTGTTTTCAACTGGCAATGATTAGGTACAACTATTCTCAGATTGTAAATCGAATGAAAAGTGTAATATAAACATTGTAAGATATATCTTGCATTGAAGTTATGTAGCTTTGAATTAATTACCTGTTAACCTGTCGCCCTTAGGCGATTTCTATGCTAACAGATAAAACGCAGCATTTTCACTGCCCTGTTTACGCCTCTACAATTAATCACGGTTAAATGAATGGAAGGCGGTAGAAACGCTCGTATAGACTGCAAATTTGCTTTCCATTCATTTAACCGTAATTAATTGATAAAACGCCGCGTTTTATATGCTATAATATAGATTGGGACTTGAATACCTAAAACTATATTGTGATAACAATTATATTATTTCATGAAATATTCATATTTCAAATCAAGGAATTCTAATACGAATACAATTTTGTATCTAATAAAAGGGCTTATTAATTGCCTATTTTGTTTATCTTTATATCCTTTTGTATTCTATCATCAATTAAGTTATCATTATCATATATACGTACAGTTTAAAAATTCCTACTTTTACCCAATGAATTACAATCTATTTTAAAATAACTAATGACTATAAAGAAGTTTATCAGCAGTACACATAAAATTAAATACTCTCTAATAAGATCTTCTGGCCAATAAAAGTTTCTTTTTACATCCAAAGATGATTCCATTGCAATGAAAACTGTTTCAAAAGTTTTAATGCAGAAAGTTTTTAATTCATCAAATTTCCAATTAGATTTACTCGGCAAAGTACGAAAGTTAAATGAGACTTCTATTTCATTTGAAATAAATTATAATTGAACTTTCTAATTTTATAAATTAGATCATTTGTTAAGATAATTTGAAATAGAATGAGTATAAGTCCCGTAGGATTACGCTCTCCCAAAAAGTTACGTTTCCCGTACAGTTACGCAATCCCGTTGAGTTATGTTTTCCCGTACAGTTACCTATTCCCGTACAGTTACGTATTCCCGTAAAGTTATGTATTCCCGTACAGTTACCTATTACCGTACAGTTACGTATTCCCGTAAAGTTACGTATTCCCGTACAGTTATGTATTCCCGTACAGTTATGTATTCCCGTAAAGATATGTATTCCCTTACAGTTACGTATTCCCGTACGGTTACGTATTCCCGTACGGTTACGTATTCCCGTACAGTTACCTATTCCCTTACAGTTACGTATTCCCTTACAGTTACGTATTCCCGTACGGTTACGTATTCCCGTACAGTTACGTTTTCCCGTACAGTTACGTATTCCCTTACAGTTACGTATTCCCGTACGGTTACGTATTCCCGTACGGTTACGTATTCCCGTACAGTTACGTATTCCCTTACAGTTACGTATTCCCTTACAGTTACGTATTCCCTTACAGTTACGTATTCCCGTACAGTTACATATTCCTTTACAGTTACGTATTCCCTTACAGTTACGTATTCCCGTACAGTTACGTATTCCCTTACAGTTACGTATTCTTGTACAGTTACGTATTCCCGTACAGTTACGTATTCCCTTACAGTTACGCATTCCCGTACAGTTACGTATTCCCGTACAGTTACGCATTCCCTTACAGTTACGCATTCCCGTACAGTTACGCATTCCCTTACAGTTACGTATTCCCTTACACCACATTTACACGTTCTATCAAACTGTCGCTGTATTTAGATTATATTTAAAGGTCCTCTCCAGGCTCCGGGAAAAAAATGAGTTTATAACATAATATTATAGAACTAAGGTCTACGATCATTATTCTGCAAACCACATACAATTCTGTTCAATATTTATTTTATAATTTGTTTTTAAAGTTTATTAATACTCTGTTAGCAACAATTGAGCGAATCACTAATCTGATGCTCAAGAAGAAGATTGTACACTCTTTGTTTTGATTACAAATTTGAATTTTATAAACAAACCATGCGTTTTCGGCCTTTATTTAAATTATTTTAGATATTAATTGTTGCCTAAAGTATATAAACGTTTATATTATAAGTTCATTCAATTTTATACCTTTACACGAATATTAAATGGATTTATTAAACATAATACCTAGTTAACAATCAAAACAAATGGTGTACATTCTTTTTCTTCAGGCTGAAAATTTCTTAAATTAGTAAGTCGGAAGTAAAATAGGTTTTGTAGAGTTTTGATTATAAAAATCTTTAAAAGCATATAAAATTAAAAGTACGCTACTGAATTCGATGCGGTTTGCAGCAAAATGATAAGAAACATTAGCCTCGTTGAATAAGGCAATAAAAATATTTGCTTGGAGGGGATCTTTAACGAATGTACGAATTTGCGTAACGATCGGAATAGTGTCACCTAATTCTGTATATTTTTCTAAGGAAGATATCCGTTACGTAAGTAGTTATTAATATTTATATACATTATAAGACTTTCAACATATCCTTTATTTGTATATTTTCATTTATCTGTGGTATAAAATCATGTGCTCAATTAGCTTATGGTTTTTATAATTGCATGTTATCCTTTCGATATTTCCACAGGATTACCCTAATGTGATATCATCTTTCATTTATTTTTAAATTACTAGCTATGCTAGGGTATCTGGTGAACCGTCTAGTCACTCTAGCTGTACCGTAAATGACTAAGAGTTCTAACTCGCTTAAAAAACTAAGTATGAAAATTATCTTAAAACACTAAAAACTTTGATAATGCTAAATTGGGTTTTGACTTGGCATACCTTGCATACAGGTGAAATAATGAATATGCATTAAGAAAACATGCAAATCATAAAATGCATATGCAAACAGAAAAATTGATATGCAAATGAAAAATAGTTATTAAAATAAGTATATTTACGATATTCAAATAATAAACATATACCCAATTAAATGAAAAGCATCAGGCGAATGAAAATGAGCTTGTTTTTTATTTTAGTTCAGAAATTTAAATTATTATTGGCTATGTTATAAGGAGGTGGGGAAGTTGGTTGAACTTTACTTTTTAATATTCCAGATATCTATCAGAGTGAGAATGTCAGAAACTTCTACAGAGCATAGAATTGAAGAAAGTCTTGCGTTCATAGATTCAACATTATCAGTAGGGTTGAGACAATATGCACTGCATATTTTGCAGTGTATGCACATAAAAATTTAGTGCATATTCGCTTGAAATATGCGTTTTATAAAATGCATATGCATTTTATAAAACGCATATGCATTTATAAAACGCATATGCAAAATATATGCATTTATAAAATGCATATACAAAATATATGCAGAAAATAATTTTAATTGAAAAAAATTAAACGTATTTCAGTTAAGTAGACATTTTAGATTTCCATCTATTTTTCGAAATAGGCTGTTACTAAGAAGCCCATGTATTTTTCACCAAATATTTTTTTATTAATTGTAAAAATGATAAAACACTGAGATGTAGAATGAAAGTTAATATCTTTGAATTGTCAATTTTTATATATTGAAACACTTCTTATAAAGTCTGCTTCCAAGTACATTAACAAGTCATAAATATGAAGTATCTTTTATACAGGTAAAGCTCGTACAGCGCATGATCTTTAAACGGTCACCCACTAAAAAAGATCAAAATTATCCGTTCTTCTGACCATGCAAATCCTACAATGGCCCCTCAAATAATATTATTTATAATTTAACAAATATTTTATTAGTTTACCTAGTATCTAGTCAAACATTGGATTATATTCAGAGGTATTACAGAGGTATTAGAGGTATTATTATTGTTTTATTCAGTAATTTTATCTTTGTCAACCTATTCCTCCACGTTTTCTTTGATTAGAAAAGTTCTATACAAATTAAAAAGAGGTGTAACTATTCTATATTATATAGTAATATATATTTCATTTATTTACACAAAAAAAAAATTAAGATAGTAAATTAGTTATTTTTATTTTTGGTTTAATTAACGAAATATACCATCAATGAAAACTCCCAATTACAATTGGCCTTATTTCAAAGAAATTAGAACATATAAAGCTAAACTGAACGCATATACGGTTGAGCATATAACGCTAACCTGAACGCATAAAAAGTATATTTTAAGCATAAAAAAATATATTTTTAAGGCATAAAATGCATATATATAAAGCATAAAAGCCTTTTTATCAAGCTTAAAGCATAAAAGCCTAATTTTCATAAAGAATATTGTCACAACCCTAGTGATCACTTTTGAGATTAACCTGCCTCGCGCCTCAATTTGCTCTATTGTTGCTGGAATTACTGAGAATGTTAAATCTATGAACGCAAGATATATTTTCATCATTTCTCTGCTCTGTAGAAGTTATTGAAGTTCTCTCTAATAATTATCTGGAATATTTAGAAGCAGAGTTCAACCAAGTTCCCACCTCGTTATAACCTAATCTATAATATTAAAATTTTTGAAGTAGAATAAATATCTAGCTCTTATTCATTCGCCTGATGTTTATCATTTATTTATGTAGAAGTTTATCATTTGAACATCATTAATCAATTTATTTTGATAAGCACTTTTTATATGTATATAAAATAGAAATTCCATGTGCAAATAGAAAATGCATATGCAAAATAAAAAATGCATATGCATTTTCTATTTGCATATGGAATTTTTATTTGCATATGCATTTCAAGATTTGCATATGCATTTCAAGATTTGCATATGCATTTCAAGATTTACATATGCATTTCAAGATTTGCATATGCATTTTAAGATTTGCATATGCTTTTTTTATATGCATATGCATTTTTTCACCAATATGCAAGATATGCAAAGTCGCAACCCTAATTATCAGTAATTTCATCAACAACAGAGCAAATTGAGGAGAGATGTTGTTCAATCTAACCGTGATCTTAAAGATAAATATTATAAATCTTAGAGGAAAATTTATGACAAGAGATAAGCTAATGTTTTGTGAATTTCACTTTATTCAATGAAAAGTTTCATTACAGACCGCAATAGGAAATGGAATTTAAAATTATGACACTCTTTGCATCGAACTCCTTTAAAAAGACTAGTGCTCAATATTTACATTCGAAATAAAGGTGTTTCAGACAGTTCACTGACCGAATAGTTGTTGACGTAAAATAGTTTTTGCGCTCCGCACATTAGAATTCTCTGAAAATGAGTGTAACATTTACATTACGAAAAAATAGATCATTTACTTAATTAAACAAGTCCATACTCTGGTTAGTACACCGGGTACAGTTGTTCAGTAGGTGCCCGAAGACTCCAATTCTAGTCTCCATAAGCGCCACCTCCCTTGCTAGTGTAAATAGTAAAGTCATTCCCTAGTTAGTACATCGGTGATTTAGACTAATTCTAGTCTCCATAATTAATTCTCAAGTGATATTGTAAACATAGCAGCTAAATAGTTTTGAAAAATAACTTTCAAATATTTGTATACAGCGTTCAAAAGATGAAGGTGTAGGAGACAATTGAAATTATAAGAAACTGTAATATACCAACAATCATGGAGTATTGATAGAGCTGCGATACCCTCCCAATAACCAAATTAATGAAGATCACATTTATAATATCGTACCACCTCATTCTAATAGATAAAATTAAAAAAGTAATTAACGAATCAACTCGCTCCATTTGGGTAATCTTAGATTACGAGGAAAAAAATAGTCTAATTTAAAAAAAAACAAGACTATAGGAAATTTTACTTAATTAATAAAGTAATTGATAATTAATATATCAATCAGGATTGATACTCCTAAGCATTAGTTATATTAGATTCTATTCTTACAGAGGAGTAAAATAGAACACATATTCTGGAGTAATTTATAAACAGACGATTCACATGGTGAATTTTATGAACTCTTAAGTTGGCTTCAAAATAATACCGATAAAGTGAAGTATATACAAAGGACTTTGAAGCAGTTATATAGCTCTAGAGCACAGCTCATGAACACGAAAGAAACTCTGAAAGCAATCACTTAACAAGACTGCAGGGATTAGAAAACAAGTGACTGCACTCACTGATGGGAAGAGAAAAATGAAGAGGCAGATTTGAATCCAAGACCTAGTAGTTAAAGAGCACAACTTTAACATTATCCTCTAAAACTAAAATTTCAGTTGAAAAATTAACTTTTTGAATGAATATTAATCCCGAATCCAAAAAATAGCTCTGAGTTCACAATCTGACACTACATTTATTGGTCAGTTTCAGATAGGAGTTCTTGGCGGTAGAAACTGAACTGTAGGACTTTGAAATAAACACATTTGCTCCAATAACTAATCTAGTATGTAATAATATTCCTTCATTGAAGCTGTGAAGTTATTATTTTTATCACCTAAATCTAAATAGTTATAACAACTGCAATGAAGTGTGAATAAAAAATCCTTATGAAATATTAGGGACTCAAATAAAAGGAGGTTTAAAAAAGTCTTTAATCAAAACATGCAAGAAATTTTAAAAAATGTGAGCAATCCCAAAGTATTTCTGTAAATGGATACTATCAGGCTATTATTTATCTTTATCTGATTTAGGTAGATCAACTTTGGGTGAACCATCATCATCATCGTTGTCGTCATCACCTCCGTCCTCCCCATCAGGCCTGTCATCGAACTGGACAGAAGGGGGTCCAGCGGGGGGATCCTCGCTCTGAAAATTCGAAAAAATTTAACATTTAATAATCTAAATTTCTTAAATTTTAGCAATTTTACCAAATCATATAGGTAGTAGCAAGAGTTCTTTCTAGATTAATTCTCAATTTTAGGTAGCGGAATAATTGGGTTTTTGTCGCCTTGTTGACCCAAAATAGGCGTACACACGCAGGTTTTTTTCTACCAGACTTTTTGCCAAGGGCCAACTTTTTATACAAAACAGGAGTCATAAGAAGACTAATTATATTTTAATTGGTATCTATTAAAAATAATTATATAGTTTATTCTAAGATTCAAGAGTTTTAGAAAAAGGAGCTTTGCAAAAAGTCTGGTGGAAAGGCTTAAAAACCCGTGTCTACGGCCCTTAAGTGGTATATCAAGCATTGGCTAAAAGGTTTACTTTAGCTATTACCAGTAAACTCTTAATCCTTCGGCAGCAAGCGTTGCACCAGCTGTCCCTTCCTATTCCAGGTGAATGCACAACTGGAGCGGTTGCGCGGCCTTGACCGGAACCTGGAAAGAATTTTTGTATCATTTTACAGACTCAAATAAAACTAATAAAAAACATAGTAAATACTTAAAGAGATATGAAGAAAACATCAAGAATTTCAGGAAATTCGACATTTGTTAGTGTCTAATATGAAGCTCTTAACTTTTCGCTTAATTTTAACTATAAACTTAATTAAGAGAGTTAAAGTCTACTTCCGAACATAAAGTCACATCGGTGACGTCAAAAAGTTGAAAACAAAGGACTGAAAGAAGCAGTCCGAAAGGAAAGTGAACAATGCTCATAGTTTTGAGAGCATAACTCTAGCGCTATCCTTAAAAGCTGCAAGTAGCGTCCAACATAGACAGCTTCAGGATAGAGCTCCTGGCGACACCCTAAGAATAATAAAGTTGCAGGGTCCGACAGGTAAATTGTGGTCCTTTAATTATCAATTTCAGACCTTCTCGTACAAAATGAATCACCGTGCATGATATAATTTATTATTTTAACGAGTTTTAGTTTTGAAGTTCTAATTTAAATGTCTTGTGTGGTTAAGAATTTGCAGATAGCGTACTGCAATTTACTTTCTTTACCCTAACACAACAGTTTTTCCCACCTGAAGCACCAGTTGAAATTGAAAGACCCACATCAGCTGCTAGAGGTCTAGCTGCCAAATTTTCAATTGGTTGGAGAAGTACTACTCTGCACGCAGGGAGAGCACCGGCACCTGAAGAAGACTGTCCGGAAGGCCCTGCTCCAGCTCTAGGGGGATGGGGATGAGGACGAGGACCTACATTGCCAGCTGCACCCTCCTGAGGAGCCTCTTCATCGGAGTCATAAGGTATTCCACACACTGCACAGTTGGGACTGTCAGGTGTAACAGGTGTATCAGGTCTTTCCGCCATAATTTCGTATTTCGCAGACACTAATTTGGTTCAATCAATTTTGTAAATTGCTATCAGCCTATAGCGAATAAGTTTGCCTATTAATTTTAGTGCTACTAGATTGAAAGTTAAAAATCTGAAAGTTCAATTTTAAAGTTAAAACTTGAAATATTAGAAGTATATATAATCTACATAAAAGTTAAGGTTATTACTGGTAGGCATTTTTAGCTCATGGTTTTGAAATAGAGTTCAATACCATCTAACTAAAAGTCAATTTTAATACTTATTACGCTCAATGAAGATCTATGTAACTAAAGAAATGTTCAAGAACTACCTAAAGAATACTAAACCTAAATCTTACATCAGAAATACAGGTTCTATTAACTAAAGTGTTGCAGATTGACGAGTATAGTAACTCAGATTGGCTTACCAGATATGCTTGAAAAGTATAATTAACTTTTACAAGGACTTCTACTTTCCTAATATAACAGACTTAAGATGAACTAACTAGGAGAACATATTTTAAATACACCAAACTTAATAGGTACACAATGTAAATCCTTTACTTCTGTCTATCACTGCCAACTTCATGATGCAACTAGTGAGACTTGTTACCTGATTTGACTTACCTAAGTTAAAATGCCAATGTGAAAAAATTATCTCAGGTACAATTAGTTAAACAGATTGCTATTTTTATTTGAAGTTATCGCTATTTTTATTCGATGTTAGCATTTTATAACGTGAGTTTAACTCTTATATCATAGAAAACAATAGATTTGGTCTATAAGTTTTTATAGGGCAAGTTATGGATTATCAGTCAGTTCCACATCTTCGGTTAACTGACCGATAATTCGTAGCTTACCCTATCGCATATAAATATTACTATATTTAATATAGAAGGTTCAGTTTAGTACGTTCAGACGAATCACTTTAAATATGTCCTACTTTTATCTGTAAGAACACGGACATTCTCTCATTTCTCTTTTTGTTCGCGTCTCAACGTGTGCACTGTGTAATACAAACAGTTAATGGAAAGAAATGTCCGTGTCTAGCATTCGGCATTGTAAATTCATTGATTTATTTTGTGGTTAGGTAGGTAACATAGTAAGTAAATAGAGAAGTATGCTAAGTTTCAAATTCATTGACGGTGAACTTGATCCATTCTTGAGAAACGATGTAAACAAATGGCGTCGCACAGACTAGGCCACTTCGATAAGTGAGTCCTCTAAAAAATAACAACATGTTTTGAAACACCAACAGTTTGAACTCTTGTGTTCATTAATGCTTTTGGTCTATTTCGCGGGAAAAAAAACCAAAGCATTTCAGAAAAAATTTACCATTTGTTGGATCGCCTGAAAAAATAATAAATAACTTTAAATTAATTAATATTGAATGATTATTTTAGGTAGAATTAATTCAATGGTAATATTTAGAATACTTAATAATCTGTAATAAATGGTTTTAATTTAATCCTATCTTACGTAATTTAGTTCACCTTAATTTCAGAAAGTGAGTAAAGTAATTTGATGCAACCTTAAACCTGCCACACCCCTGTAGAAAATAACAGGTGATGTACTGTGTACTGTGTGAGTACTGTACATCATGAAGTACAATGCACTGTGATGTACTGTGTGAATACATTTCATCATGTATTGTAATGAATAGTGTATGTACTGTTTGAGTACAGTACACCTTGTATTGTAAAGCACTATCTTCTGTCTGTACTGCATTCGATAATTTCAACATACATTTCTACATTAATTATTACCTTTAAGAGACTTGATATCATCCATTCAAATAAATAACCCGGTTTTCTTTGATATTTCTGCCAGTGTTTATATTTCTCAGCCTGAATATTAATTTAATTCTAAATCTTTTGCCCTTTGTATTTTCAGAACAAAACAAACAAACTCACGCACGAACTATGGGGGCAGCACTTAGGATAAATAGTCCTAGCTTTTGTTTGTGGTAAAGATGTAATAACTTAAAGCTATAATAGCTTATCAAAAGCTATAATAACTTAACAAAAGCTATAATAACTTAATAAAAGCTATAATAGCTTAATAAAAGCTATAATAACTTAACAAAAGCTATAATAGCTTAACAAAAGCTATAATAACTTAACAAAAGCTATAATAGCTTAATAAAAGCTATAATAACTTACTAAAAGCTATAATAACTTAACAAAAGCTATAATAACTTACTAAAAGCTATAATAACTTACTAAAAGCTATAATAACTTAATAAAAGCTATAATAGCGTAATAAAAGCTATAATAACTTACTAAAAGCTATAATAACTTAATAAAAGCTATAATAGCGTAATAAAAGCTATAATAACTTACTAAAAGCTATAATAACTTAATAAAAGCTATAATAGCGTAATAAAAGCTATAACAACTTAATAAAAGCTATAATAGCTTAATAAAAGCTATAATAGCTTAATAAAAGCTATAATAACTTTGACGAAAGTAGCTGTAAATATTTAAATTATACAATTTTTTATATATTAATTTTAAAAATGAAGCAAAAATACTTTCACAAACATCTGAATTTTTATTCAATTTATTAGAATAATAGCCTTTACATCTTTCTATTTCTATTCAATTTATTAGAATAATAGCCTTTACATCTTTCTATTTCTATTTCTATTTCTATTCAATTTATTAGAATAATAGCCTTTACATCTTTCTATTTCTATTCAATTTATTAGAATAATAGCCTTTACATCTTTCTATTTCTATTCAATTTATTAGAATAATAGCCTTTACATCTTTCTATTTCTATTTCTATTTCTATTCAATTTATTAGAATAATAGCCTTTACATCTTTCTATTTCTATTCAATTTATTAGAATAATAGCCTTTACATCTTTCTATTTCTATTCAATTTATTAGAATAATAGCCTTTACATCTTTCTATTTCTATTTCTATTCAATTTATTAGAATAATAGCCTTTACATCTTTCTATTTCTATTCAATTTATTAGAATTTTTAGAAGCTTATCTGGAATACCGAGTCAGAGTTTATTATTTCTCTGTTTTTATGAAAGCAAAATAAAATAACAATATCGAGTATTATTGGTCATTATTTCTGTTAGAAAAATAACATGTAAATACTCTTGTTAACTGTTCGCTATTACTCCTATTCACTGTTCACAGTCACTCCTGTTCACTGTTCACAATCACTCCTGTTCACTGTACACAGTCACTCCTGTTCACTGTACACAGTCACTCCTGTTCACTGTGCACAGTTACTCCTGTTCACTGTACACATTCACTCCTGTTCACTGTACACAGTCACTCCTGTTCACTGTACACAGTCACTCCTGTTCACTGTCCACAGTCACTCCTGTTCACTGTTCACAATCACTCCTGTTCACTGTACATAGTCACTCCTGTTCACTGTGCACTGTTACTCCTGTTCACTGTACACAGTCACTCCTGTTCACTGTACAGAGTCACTCCTGTTCACTGTACACAGTCACTCCTGTTCACTGTACACAGTCACTCCTGTTCACTGTACACAGTTACTCCTGTTCACTGTTCACAATCACTCCTGTTCACTGTACACAGTCACTCCTGTTCACTGTACACAGTCACTCCTGTTCACTGTTCACAGTCACTCCTGTTCACTGTTCGCTACACTCATTCCTCCTCACATCTAACAATGGTTTCTAATCCTCTATTCACAGGTCTTACTTACCTATAGGGGATTAGATTCTCTTTACCAATAGCATTGGATTAACTAGAAGGGAATTATTCAGTCTTTACTCAGTATTTCTCTGTTCTTTAAATGTTTTATTAATTGGCTTTAGATTGAGTTACACACACCTACTCGAGTGATGTATTTCATCATGTAACTTATTTGGTATATTTTGTTATACGTATAACTTGAATAGTATATTTTATTATATAACTTCAATAGTTTATTTTATTATATAACCTGAATAGTATATTTTAGTGCTAACCCCCCTCCCCCCCGTAAACTTAATGGTTTGAAACGATGAAAAATAATAGTAAAATGTAAATAGCATTATTATTATCATTTTAATCGTCGATATATAATATTATTGTAAACAGTTAGAAACAATAACATCGTAATCATTAATATATTCAAATATGGAATACCGAGAGATACGCCTAAGACAATTGGGCTACGACAATAGGACCCGGCGACGATTGAGCCCAGAACAATTGAGCCCAAGACAATAGAGTCCTGCGACAATTGAGCTCAAATCAACTGAGCCTAAAAGCAATTGAGCCCCGGATAATTGAGCTTAAAGACAATTGAGCTCAGGACAATTGAGCCTGAATACAATTGAGCCTAAAACAATTGAGCCCCAGGCAATTGAGCCTAAAGAAAATTGAGCCCATGACAATTGAGCCCAAAGACAATTGAGCCCATAGACAATTAAAAACTTGTTCTCCAGGCTGTATTCGAGTTTGTTATAATCATTGTCTATGGTAAAAACTTAATTTGAACACCATATTGCTAACTACCACTTCGTCTTTTTTTGTCACAATATTTATGGGTTCAATTGTCTTGGCTTAATTGTCAGAACGTCCAATTGTCTTGGACTCAATTGATGGTGGGCCCAATTGTCAGTGGTCCCAATTGTCGATGCTCAATTGTTCTGAGCTCAATTTCCTCGTGTCCAATTGTCATGAGCTCAATCGTCTTGGGGCCCAATTGTTCTGAGCTGAATTGTCTCGTGTCCAATTGTCCTGAGCTAAATTGTCTTGGGGCCCAATTGTCCTGAGCTCAATCGTTCTGGGCTCAATTTTCTTATGCGTATTTGTCAGCGGGACCAATAATTTTAGGCTAAAATGTCGGTGGGACCAATTTTACACAAATAATTATGAAAAAATATGATAACATTACTTTTCATAGCTCATATTAACAATTTTTGCATATATTCTCTTATAAGTAACTGTCCATGAAATTTTGAGGTAAATTACATTTTGCAATATTGATGTAATACATTATAGTATTGATGTAAATACATCGCAATATTTATGTAAATACATCGCAATATTTATGTAAATACATTATAGTATTGATGCAAATACATCATAGTATTGATGTAAATACATCATAGTATTGATGTAAATACATTATAGTATTGATGCAAATACATCGCAGTATTGATGTAAATACATTATAGTATTGATGCAAATACATCGCAATATTGATGTAAATACATTATAGTATTGATGTGAATGTATCACAGAATGAGTTTCTTTTTTCAGTTATTTTACCGAGGAGAAAATATCCGCAGGCGATGTAGTGTAAATTGGTTAATTTCCTGAGGTTGCGTGTCACTTGATGTGGTGGACAGCGCCATCTACTGGACAGGGAGAGCATTATACCCAGTCTCAAATTTTTATCGCCTATCGTCTGCTTTGATGATAAGAAGATCATCGATCTACGACAAAAAATGATTCGGTGAAAATTCCAATGTAATTTTTCATAAATTCAAACGCTTGAATAGTCTATCATCTTTCAATAAACATTACTAGAAAAATATTGACGATAGTGTCTGAAATTATTGATACTTTACCATTAAATACGATTATTATTTCTCCGAAATTGATTGTAATAGAGGATCTTGCGATAATAATTTTTTGACTGAGTAGTTGCCTCAAATTGTCATCCGTGACTTAAGAAGTTAGAATATTTTGTGAAATCAATTTACTTTTGAAGTAAAATGATCCTAATTTTTTTTTCTGGAAATCGAAATTATCTTCAGTGACATACAATTAAGAGAGCATATCTAATGAATTTAATTTAATTTCTGATACAATTAGTACTCGTGAGACGCTTGGCAATAGTCCTGGTAGTGCTAGTAATGAAATATAAGATGTCTTATTCCTTGTTTACAGTATATGCCCAAAAATGTTATGTTTCTTCCGCATAACATTTTAAAAATATAGTAAACAGCGCATATGACTTTTGAGATATTCTAATTACTGCATAAGTTTCTATCAATACATTACTGCAAGCATAATGTTTCTACGGAAAATGTTTTTAAAGATAACTCATCTCTGATTGGTCGGCAAGAAGGTGGGACCAACAGGAGGTGGAGTACTAAACCGTTAAAGCTCCGCCCTCTGTTGGCTCGATAATAGTACATTAATATTACATTTCAAATAATAGGAACTTTGAAACTCTTAACATAGGTGGCCATAATGTAGTTTGTTGTACCTGCTAGTTTGTTGTATTATGAACTAAATGATTGCTTAATAACCAAACAGAAGCGTTCGGGGGCGGCAAACCCCATTTATATACTTATTGGTGAATCTCCATAGCCAATCAATGAGTTAGTAACCTCAAAAAGACCTGAAGTCCTGCAAAACTTATCCGCGAGAAGCAATACAATTTATAAGTGGTAGCAATATTTTAATTTCTAACCGTAGCGGTGCTCAGTCTTGTTTATATATATAGAAAGTAAAGTTCATATGACCATTTAACCCGCATAACAATGTTTCTTGGTGCTACATTGCCCCAACATTGTTAAAAATTGCCCATTATAGTTAAAACATTGCCCCAATATAGTTAAAACATTGCCCCAATATAGTTAAAAATGCCCCATTATAGTTAAAACATTGCCCCAATATAGTTAAAACATTGCCCCAATATAGTTAAAACATTGCCCCAATATAGTTAAAAAAATTGCCCCAATATAGTTAAAAAATTGCCCAAATATAGTTAAAACATTGCCCCAATATATGTTAAAAAATTGCCCCAATATAGTTAAAACATTGCCCCAATATAGTTAAAACATTGCCCCAATATTGTTAAAAAATTGTCCCAATATGGATTAAATTTTTTCCAAATACTGTTTCATAATCGGGACAAAAACATAGTGAGCTGTGAAACACCGTGAAGGTCTTCTAAACAGCTTATTTCCATGCCTTCTAACTAGTTCCAAACTTACATTTGAAAATATAATAATAACTTCTTGCTCCGTAACTTTATTCCCGATTTGATAATCTCATTCTGACATGATAGAGTTGGATTTAAATTTGAAAACTTTTTACCATAACAAATTTGGTTCGCTTCGAATTAGAGAAAGTTTTAAACTGTTTGCTTCCAAATTAAGGACTGGTCAGTTATAGTTAGAATAAGTCAATTATAGTTAGAATAAATCAGTTATAGTTAGAATAAGTCAGTTATAGTTAGAATAAGTCAGTTATAGTTAGAATAAGTCAATTATAGTTAGAATAAGTCAATTATAGTTAGAATAAGTCAATTATAGTTAGAATAAGTCAGTTATAGTTAGAATAAGTCAGTATAGTTAGTATAAGTCAATTATAGTTAGAATAAGTCAATTATAGTTAGAATAAGTCAGTTATAGTAAGAATAAGTCAATTATAGTTAGAATAAGTCAATTATAGTTAGATAAGTCAGTTATAGTATAGTAAGTTATAGTTAGAATAAGTCAATTATAGTTAGAATAAGTCAATTATAGTTAGAATAAGTCAATTATAGTATTAGTTAATAAGTCAATTATAGTTAGAATAAGTCAATTATAGTTAGAATAAGTCAATATAGTTAGAATAAGTCAAGTTATAGTTAGAATAAGTCAATTATAGTTAGAATAAGTCAATTATAGTTAGAATAAGTCAGTTATAGTTAGAATAAGTCAATTATAGTTAGAATAAGTCAATTATAGTTAGAATAGTCAATTATAGTTAGAATAAGTCAATTATAGTTAGAATAAGTCAATTATAGTTAGAATAAGTCAATTATAGTTAGAATAGTCAATTATAGTTAGAATAAGTCAATTATAGTTAGAATAAGTCAATTATAGTTAGAATAAGTCAATTATAGTTAGAATTTGCTCTTTTTATAGTTGGAATTAGCACAGTATTTTTGTAGTCATTATCACAGTCTTAAGCAGTCTTTATCACAGTCTCTAGCAGTCTTCATCACAGTCTTAAGTAGTCTTTATCACAGTCTTTATCACAGTCTTTAGCATTCTTCATCACAGTCTTTATCACAGTCTTTAGTAGTCCTTATCACAGTCTTTAGCAGTCTTTATCACAGTCTTTAGCACTCTTTCATAGTCTTTAGCAGTCTTTATCAACAGTCTTCGCAGGTCTTTAGCAGTCTTTATCACAGTCTTTAGCAGTCTTCATCATAGTCTTTATCACAGTCTTTAGCAGTCTTTTTTCACAGTCTTTAGCAGTCCTTATCACAGTCTTTAGTAGTCTTTATCACAGTCTTTAGCAGTCTCTATCACAGTCTTAAGCAGTCTTTATCACAGTCTTCAGCAGTCTTTATCACAGTCTTCAGCAGTCTTTATTACAGTCTTAAGCAGTCTTTATTACAGTCTTAAGCAATCTTTATTACAGTCTTCAGCAGTCTCTATCACAGTCTTTAGCAGTCTTTATCACAGTCTTAGGCAGTCTTTATCACAGTCTTTAGCAGTCTTTATCACAGTCTTTATCACAGTCTTTAACAGTCTTTATCACAGTCTTTAGCAGTCTTCATCACAGTCTTTATCACAGTCTTAAGTAGTCTGTATCACAGTCTTTATCACAGTCTTTAGCAGTCTTCATCACAGTCTTTATCACAGTCTTAAGTAGTCTTTATCACAGTCTTAAGTAGTCTATCACAGTCTTTAGCAGTCTTTATCACAGTCTTTAGCAGTCTTTATCACAGTCTTTAGCAGTCTTCATCACAGTCTTCAGCAGTCTCTATCACAGTCTTCAGCAGTCTTTATCACAGTCTTTAT